>JAVVLW010004958.1:0-29358 GCA_034401795.1 Chaetoderma sp. LZ-2023a
GCATGACACGTGTGTTTCACTACAGACATGCCATACCACTACATACATGAGATACGGCTACAGACACGACATACCACTAGAGACATGACAGACCACTACAGACATGACATACACTACAGACATGACATACTACTAGAGACATGACATACCACTACAGACATGACATACACTACAGACATGACAATCCAATACATACATGACATACCACTACAGACATGACGAACCAATACACACATGACATACCACTACAGACAAGAAAAACCAATACATACATGACATACCATTACAGACATGACATAGACTACAGACATGACAAACCACTGGAGACATGACATACCACTACAGACATGACATACACTACAGACATGACATACCACTAGAGACATGACATGCCACTACAGACATGACATACCACTAGAGACATGACATACCACTACAGACATGACATACACTACAGACATGACATACTACTAGAGACATGACATACACTACAGACATGACATACTACTAGAGACATGACATACCACTACATACATGACATACCACTACAGACATGCCATACCACTACAGACATGACATACGGCTACAGACATGACATACCACTAGAGAGATGACATACCACTACAGACATGACATACACAACAGACATGACATACTACTAGAGACATGACATACCACTACAGACATGACATACACTACAGACATGACAAACCTATACATACATGACATACCACTACAGACATGCCATACCACTACAGACATGAAAAACCAATACATAAATAACATACCATTACAGACATGACATAGACTACAGACATGACAAACCACTAGAGACATGACATACCACTACAGACATGACATACCGCTACAGACCTGACATACCACTAGAGACATGACATACAACTACAGACATGACATACCACTACAGACATGACATAGTACTAGAGACATGACATACCACTACAGACATGACATACCACTACAGACATGACATACCACTAGAGACATGACATGCCACTACAGACATGACATACCACTACAGACATGACATACCACTACAGACATGACATACGACTAGAGACATGACATACCACTACAGACATGACATACTACTAGAGACATGACATACCACTACATACGTGACATACCACTACAGACATGCCATACCACTACAGACATGACATACGGCTACAGACATGACATACCACTAGAGACATGACATACCACTACAGACATGACATACACTACAGACATGACATACTACTTGAGACATGACATACCACTACAGACATGACATACACTACAGACATGACAAACCAATACATACAAGACATACCACTACAGACATGACATACCGCTACATACATGACATACCACTAGAGACATGACATACCACTACAGACATGACATACCACTACAGACATGACATACTACTAGAGACATGACATACCACTACAGACATGACATACTACTAGAGACATGACATACCACTACATACATGACATACCACTACAGACATGCCATACCACTACATACATGAGATACGGCTACAGACACGACATACCACTAGAGACATGACAGACCACTACAGACATGACATACCACTACAGACATGACATACTACTAGAGACATGACATACCACTACAGACATGACATACACTACAGACATGACAATCCAATACATACATGACATACCACTACAGACATGACGAACCAATACACACATGACATACCACTACAGACAAGAAAAACCAATACATACATGACATACCATTACAGACATGACATAGACTACAGACATGACAAACCACTAGAGACATGACATACCACTACAGACATGACATACACTACAGACATGACATACCACTAGAGACATGACATGCCACTACAGACATGACATACCACTAGAGACATGACATACCACTACAGACATGACATACACTACAGACATGACATACTACTAGAGACATGACATACACTACAGACATGACATACTACTAGAGACATGACATACCACTACATACATGACATACCACTACAGACATGCGATACCACTACAGACATGACATACGGCTACAGACATGACATACCACTAGAGAGATGACATACCACTACAGACATGACATACACAACAGACATGACATACTACTAGAGACATGACATACCACTACAGACATGACATACACTACAGACATGACAAACCTATACATACATGACATACCACTATAGACATGACGAACCAATACATACATGACATACCACTACAGACATGACATACACTACAGACATGACATACCACTACAGACATACCATACTCCTACAGACATGACATACACTACAGACAAGACATACCATTACAGACATAACATACCAGTACAGACAAGACATACCACTACGGAGATGACATACCACTACAGACATGACATACCACTACAGACATGACATACACTACAGACATGACCTACCACTACATACATGGCATACCACTAGAAACATGACATACTACTACAGACATGACATACACTACAGACATGACACACCACTACAGACATGACATACACTACAGACATGACAAACCAATACATACATGACATACCACTACAGACATGACATACCGCTACAGACATGACATACCACTAGAGACATGACATACCACTACAGACATGCAATACCACTACAGACATGACATACGGCTACAGACATGACATACCACTAGAGACATGACAGACCACTACATACATGACATACACTACAGACATGACATACTACTAGAGACATGACATACCACTACAGACATGACATACACTACAGACATGACAAACCAATACATAAATGACATACCACTACAGACATGCCATACCACTACAGACATGACATACGGCTACAGACATGACATGCCACTAGAGACATGACATACCACTACAGACATGACATACACTACAGACATGACATACTACTAGAGACATGACATACCACTACAGACATGACATACACTACAGACATGACATACCACCACATACATGACATACCACTACAGACATGCCATACCACTACAGACATGAAAAACCAATACATAAATAACATACCATTACAGACATGACATAGACTACAGACATGACAAACCACTAGAGACATGACATACCACTACAGACATGACATACCGCTACAGACCTGACATACCACTAGAGACATGACATACAACTACAGACATGACATACACTACAGACATGACATAGTACTAGAGACATGACATACCACTACAGACATGACATACACTACAGACATGACATACCACTAGAGACATGACATGCCACTACAGACATGACATACCACTACAGACATGACATACCACTACAGACATGACATACGACTAGAGACATGACATACACTACAGACATGACATACTACTAGAGACATGACATACCACTACATACATGACATACCACTACAGACATGCCATACCACTACAGACATGACATACGGCTACATACATGACATACCACTAGAGACATGACATACCACTACAGACATGACATACTACTAGAGACATGACATACCACTACAGACATGACATACACTACAGACATGACAATCCAATACATACATGACATACCACTACAGACATGACGAACCAATACACACATGACATACCACTACAGACAAGAAAAACCAATACATACATGACATACCATTACAGACATGACATAGACTACAGACATGACAAACCACTGGAGACATGACATACCACTACAGACATGACATACACTACAGACATGACATACCACTAGAGACATGACATGCCACTACAGACATGACATACCACTAGAGACATGACATACCACTACAGACATGACATACACTACAGACATGACATACTACTAGAGACATGACATACACTACAGACATGACATACTACTAGAGACATGACATACCACTACATACATGACATACCACTACAGACATGCCATACCACTACAGACATGACATACGGCTACAGACATGACATACCACTAGAGAGATGACATACCACTACAGACATGACATACACAACAGACATGACATACTACTAGAGACATGACATACCACTACAGACATGACATACACTACAGACATGACAAACCTATACATACATGACATACCACTACAGACATGCCATACCACTACAGACATGAAAAACCAATACATAAATAACATACCATTACAGACATGACATAGACTACAGACATGACAAACCACTAGAGACATGACATACCACTACAGACATGACATACCGCTACAGACCTGACATACCACTAGAGACATGACATACAACTACAGACATGACATACACTACAGACATGACATAGTACTAGAGACATGACATACCACTACAGACATGACATACACTACAGACATGACATACCACTAGAGACATGACATGCCACTACAGACATGACATACCACTACAGACATGACATACCACTACAGACATGACATACGACTAGAGACATGACATACACTACAGACATGACATACTACTAGAGACATGACATACCACTACATACGTGACATACCACTACAGACATGCCATACCACTACAGACATGACATACGGCTACAGACATGACATACCACTAGAGACATGACATACCACTACAGACATGACATACACTACAGACATGACATACTACTTGAGACATGACATACCACTACAGACATGACATACACTACAGACATGACAAACCAATACATACAAGACATACCACTACAGACATGACATACCGCTACATACATGACATACCACTAGAGACATGACATACCACTACAGACATGACATACACTACAGACATGACATACTACTAGAGACATGACATACACTACAGACATGACATACTACTAGAGACATGACATACCACTACATACATGACATACCACTACAGACATGCCATACCACTACATACATGAGATACGGCTACAGACACGACATACCACTAGAGACATGACAGACCACTACAGACATGACATACACTACAGACATGACATACTACTAGAGACATGACATACCACTACAGACATGACATACACTACAGACATGACAATCCAATACATACATGACATACCACTACAGACATGACGAACCAATACACACATGACATACCACTACAGACAAGAAAAACCAATACATACATGACATACCATTACAGACATGACATAGACTACAGACATGACAAACCACTAGAGACATGACATACCACTACAGACATGACATACACTACAGACATGACATACCACTAGAGACATGACATGCCACTACAGACATGACATACCACTAGAGACATGACATACCACTACAGACATGACATACACTACAGACATGACATACTACTAGAGACATGACATACACTACAGACATGACATACTACTAGAGACATGACATACCACTACATACATGACATACCACTACAGACATGCGATACCACTACAGACATGACATACGGCTACAGACATGACATACCACTAGAGAGATGACATACCACTACAGACATGACATACACAACAGACATGACATACTACTAGAGACATGACATACCACTACAGACATGACATACACTACAGACATGACAAACCTATACATACATGACATACCACTATAGACATGACGAACCAATACATACATGACATACCACTACAGACATGACATACACTACAGACATGACATACCACTACAGACATACCATACTCCTACAGACATGACATACACTACAGACAAGACATACCATTACAGACATAACATACCAGTACAGACAAGACATACCACTACGGAGATGACATACCACTACAGACATGACATACCACTACAGACATGACATACACTACAGACATGACCTACCACTACATACATGGCATACCACTAGAAACATGACATACTACTACAGACATGACATACACTACAGACATGACACACCACTACAGACATGACATACACTACAGACATGACAAACCAATACATACATGACATACCACTACAGACATGACATACCGCTACAGACATGACATACCACTAGAGACATGACATACCACTACAGACATGCAATACCACTACAGACATGACATACGGCTACAGACATGACATACCACTAGAGACATGACAGACCACTACATACATGACATACACTACAGACATGACATACTACTAGAGACATGACATACCACTACAGACATGACATACACTACAGACATGACAAACCAATACATAAATGACATACCACTACAGACATGCCATACCACTACAGACATGACATACGGCTACAGACATGACATGCCACTAGAGACATGACATACCACTACAGACATGACATACACTACAGACATGACATACTACTAGAGACATGACATACCACTACAGACATGACATACACTACAGACATGACATACCACCACATACATGACATACCACTACAGACATGCCATACCACTACAGACATGAAAAACCAATACATAAATAACATACCATTACAGACATGACATAGACTACAGACATGACAAACCACTAGAGACATGACATACCACTACAGACATGACATACCGCTACAGACCTGACATACCACTAGAGACATGACATACAACTACAGACATGACATACACTACAGACATGACATAGTACTAGAGACATGACATACCACTACAGACATGACATACACTACAGACATGACATACCACTAGAGACATGACATGCCACTACAGACATGACATACCACTACAGACATGACATACCACTACAGACATGACATACGACTAGAGACATGACATACACTACAGACATGACATACTACTAGAGACATGACATACCACTACATACATGACATACCACTACAGACATGCCATACCACTACAGACATGACATACGGCTACATACATGACATACCACTAGAGACATGACATACCACTACAGACATGACATACACTACAGACATGACATACTACTAGAGACATGACATACACTACAGACATGACATACTACTAGAGACATGACATACCACTACATACATGACATACCACTACAGACATGCCATACCACTACATACATGAGATACGGCTACAGACACGACATACCACTAGAGACATGACAGACCACTACAGACATGACATACACTACAGACATGACATACTACTAGAGACATGACATACCACTACAGACATGACATACACTACAGACATGACAATCCAATACATACATGACATACCACTACAGACATGACGAACCAATACACACATGACATACCACTACAGACAAGAAAAACCAATACATACATGACATACCATTACAGACATGACATAGACTACAGACATGACAAACCACTAGAGACATGACATACCACTACAGACATGACATACACTACAGACATGACATACCACTAGAGACATGACATGCCACTACAGACATGACATACCACTAGAGACATGACATACCACTACAGACATGACATACACTACAGACATGACATACTACTAGAGACATGACATACACTACAGACATGACATACTACTAGAGACATGACATACCACTACATACATGACATACCACTACAGACATGCCATACCACTACAGACATGACATACGGCTACAGACATGACATACCACTAGAGAGATGACATACCACTACAGACATGACATACACAACAGACATGACATACTACTAGAGACATGACATACCACTACAGACATGACATACACTACAGACATGACAAACCTATACATACATGACATACCACTATAGACATGACGAACCAATACATACATGACATACCACTACAGACATGACATACACTACAGACATGACATACCACTACAGACATACCATACTCCTACAGACATGACATACACTACAGACAAGACATACCATTACAGACATAACATACCAGTACAGACAAGACATACCACTACGGAGATGACATACCACTACAGACATGACATACCACTACAGACATGACATACACTACAGACATGACCTACCACTACATACATGGCATACCACTAGAAACATGACATACTACTACAGACATGACATACACTACAGACATGACACACCACTACAGACATGACATACACTACAGACATGACAAACCAATACATACATGAGATACCACTACAGACATGACATACCGCTACAGACATGACATACCACTAGAGACATGACATACCACTACAGACATGCAATACCACTACAGACATGACATACGGCTACAGACATGACATACCACTAGAGACATGACAGACCACTACATACATGACATACACTACAGACATGACATACTACTAGAGACATGACATACCACTACAGACATGACATACACTACAGACATGACAAACCAATACATAAATGACATACCACTACAGACATGCCATACCACTACAGACATGACATACGGCTACAGACATGACATGCCACTAGAGACATGACATACCACTACAGACATGACATACACTACAGACATGACATACTACTAGAGACATGACATACCACTACAGACATGACATACACTACAGACATGACATACCACCACATACATGACATACCACTACAGACATGCCATACCACTACAGACATGAAAAACCAATACATAAATAACATACCATTACAGACATGACATAGACTACAGACATGACAAACCACTAGAGACATGACATACCACTACAGACATGACATACCGCTACAGACCTGACATACCACTAGAGACATGACATACAACTACAGACATGACATACACTACATACATGACATAGTACTAGAGACATGACATACCACTACAGACATGACATACACTACAGACATGACATACCACTAGAGACATGACATGCCACTACAGACATGACATACCACTACAGACATGACATACCACTACAGACATGACATACGACTAGAGACATGACATACACTACAGACATGACATACTACTAGAGACATGATATACCACTACATACATGACATACCACTACAGACATGCCATACCACTACAGACATGACATACGGCTACAGACATGACATACCACTAGAGACATGACATACCACTACAGACATGACATACACTACAGACATGACATACTACTTGAGACATGACATACCACTACAGACATGACATACACTACAGACATGACAAACCAATACATACAAGACATACCACTACAGACATGACATACCGCTACATACATGACATACCACTAGAGACATGACATACCACTACAGACATGACATACACTACAGACATGACATAATACTAGAGACATGACATACACTACAGACATGACATACTACTAGAGACATGACATACCACTACATACATGACATACCACTACAGACATGCCATACCACTACATACATGAGATACGGCTACAGACACGACATACAACTAGAGACATGACAGACCACTACAGACATGACATACACTACAGACATGACATACTACTAGAGACATGACATACCACTACAGACATGACATACACTACAGACATGACAATCCAATACATACATGACATACCACTACAGACATGACGAACCAATACACACATGACATACCACTACAGACATGCCATACCACTACAGACAAGAAAAACCAATACATACATGACATACCATTACAGACATGACATAGACTACAGACATGACAAACCACTAGAGACATGACATGCCACTACAGACATGACATACACTACATACATGACATACTACTAGAGACATGACATACCACTACAGACATGAGATACACTACATACATGACATACTACTAGAGACATGACATACCACTACAGACTTGACATACACTACAGACATGACAATCCAATACATACCTGACATACCACTACAGACATGACGAACCAATACACACATGACATACCACTACAGACATGCCATACCACTACAGACAAGAAAAACCAATACATACATGACATACCATTACAGACATGACATAGACTACAGACATGACAAACCACTAGAGACAGGACATACCACTACAGACATGACATACCGCTACATACATGACATACCACTAGAGACATGACATGCCACTACAGACATGACATACACTACAGACATAACATACTACTAGAGACATGACATACCACTACAGACATGACATACACTACAGACATGGCATACCACTAGAGACATGACATACCACTACAGACATGACATAAACTACAGACATGACATACCACTACAGACATACCATACTCCTACAGACATGACATACACTACAGACAAGACATACCATTACAGACATAACATACCACTACAGACAAGACATACCACTACGGAGATGACATACCACTACAGACATGACATACCACTACAGACATGACATACACTACAGACATGACATACCACTACATACATGACATACCACTAGAGACATGACATACTACTACAGACCTGACATACACTACAGACATGACACCCCACTACAGACATGACATACACTACAGACATGACAAACCAATACATACATGACATACCACTACAGACATGACATACCGCTACAGACATGACATACCACTAGAGACATGACATACCACTACAGACATGACATACACTACAGACATGACATACTACTAGAGACATGCCATACGACTACAGACATGAAAAACCAATACATACATGACATACTATTACAACATGACATAGACTACAGACATGACAAACCACTAGAGACATGACATACCACTACAGACATGACATACCGCTACAGACATGACATACCACTACAGACATGACATGCCGCTACAGACATGACATACCACTAGAGACATGACATACCACTACAGACATGACATACACTACAGACATGACATACTACTAGAGACATGACATACACTACAGACATGACATACTACTAGAGACATGACATACCACTACATACATGACATACCACTACAGACATGCCATACCACTACAGACATGACATACGGCTACAGACATGACATACCACTAGAGACATGACATACCACTACAGACATGACATACACTACATACATGACATACTACTAGAGACATAACATACCAATACAGACATGACATACCACTACAGACATGACATACCGCTACAGACATGACATACCACTAGAGACATGACATACCACTACAGACATGACATACACTACAGACATGACATACTACTAGAGACATGACATACCACCACATACATGACATACCACTACAGACATGCCATACCACTACAGACATGAAAAACCAATACATAAATAACATACCATTACAGACATGACATAGACTACAGACATGACAAACGACTAGAGACATGACATACCACTACAGACATAACATACCGCTACAGACATGACATACCACTAGAGACATGACATACAACTACAGACATGACATACACTACATACATGACATACTACTAGAGACATGACATACCACTACAGACATGACATACACTACAGACATGACATACCACTAGAGACATGACATAGCAATACAGACATGACATACCACTACAGACATGACATACCACTACAGACATGACATACGACTAGAGACATGACATACACTACAGACATGACATAGTACTAGAGACATGACATACCACTACAGACATGACATACACTACAGACATGACACACCAATACATACATGACATACCACTACAGACATGACATACCGCTACAGACATGACATACCAATAGAGATATGACATACCACTAAAGACATGACATACACTACAGACATGACATACTACTAGAGACATGACATACACTACAGACATGACATACTACTAGAGACATGACATACCACTACATACATGACATACCACTACAGACAAGCCATACCACTACAGACATGACATACGGCTACAGACATGACATGCCACTAGAGACATGACATACCACTACAGACATGACATACACTACAGACATGACATACTACTAGAGACATGACATACCACTACAGACATGACATACACTACAGACATGACATACCACCACATACATGACATACCACTACAGACATGCCATACCACTACAGACATGAAAAACCAATACATAAATAACATACCATTACAGACATGACATACAACTACAGACATGACATACACTACAGACATGACATAGTACTAGAGACATGACATACCACTACAGACATGACATACACTACAGACATGACATACCACTAGAGACATGACATGCCACTACAGACATGACATACCACTACAGACATGACATACCACTACAGACATGACATACGACTAGAGACATGACGTACACTACAGACATGACATACTACTAGAGACATGACATACCACTACAGACATGACATACACTACAGACATGACAAACCAATACATACATGACATACCACTACAGACATGACATACCGCTACAGACATGACATACCACTAGAGACATGACATACCACTAAAGACATGACATACACTACAGACATGACATACTACCAGAGACATGACATACACTACAGACATGACATACTACTAGAGACATGACATACCACTACATACATGACATACCACTACAAACATGCCATACCACTACAGACATGACATACGGCTACAGACATGACATACCACTAGAGACATGACATACCACTACAGACATGACATACACTACAGACATGACATACTACTAGAGACATGACATACACTACAGACATGACATACTACTAGAGACATGACATACCACTACATACATGACATACCACTACAGACATGCCATACCACTACAGACATGACATACGGCTACAGACATGACATACCATTAGAGAGATGACATACCACTACAGACATGACATACACTACAGACATGACATACTACTAGAGACATGACATACCACTACAGACATGACATACACTACAGACATGACAAACCTATACATACATGACATACCACTACAGACATGACGAACCAATACATACATGACATACCACTACAGACATGACATACACTACAGACATGACATACCACTACAGACATACCATACTCCTACAGACATGACATACACTACAGACAAGACATACCATTACAGACATAACATACCAGTACAGACAAGACATACCACTACGGAGATGACATACCACTACAGACATGACATACCACTACAGACATGACATACACTACAGACATGACATACCACTACATACATGACATACCACTACAGACATGCCATACCACTACATACATGAGATACGGCTACAGACACGACATACCACTAGAGACATGACAGACCACTACAGACATGACATACACTACAGACATGACATACTACTAGAGACATGACATACCACTACAGACATGACATACACTACAGACATGACAATCCAATACATACATGACATACCACTACAGACATGACGAACCAATACACACATGACATACCACTACAGACAAGAAAAACCAATACATACATGACATACCATTACAGACATGACATAGACTACAGACATGACAAACCACTAGAGACATGACATACCACTACAGACATGACATACACTACAGACATGACATACCACTAGAGACATGACATGCCACTACAGACATGACATACCACTACAGACATGACATACCACTACAGACATGACATACACTACAGACATGACATACTACTAGAGACATGACATACACTACAGACATGACATACTACTAGAGACATGACATACCACTACATACATGACATACCACTACAGACATGCCATACCACTACAGACATGACATACGGCTACAGACATGACATACCACTAGAGAGATGACATACCACTACAGACATGACATACACAACAGACATGACATACTACTAGAGACATGACATACCACTACAGACATGACATACACTACAGACATGACAAACCTATACATACATGACATACCACTACAGACATGCCATACCACTACAGACATGAAAAACCAATACATAAATAACATACCATTACAGACATGACATAGACTACAGACATGACAAACCACTAGAGACATGACATACCACTACAGACATGACATACCGCTACAGACCTGACATACCACTAGAGACATGACATACAACTACAGACATGACATACACTACAGACATGACATAGTACTAGAGACATGACATACCACTACAGACATGACATACACTACAGACATGACATACCACTAGAGACATGACATGCCACTACAGACATGACATACCACTACAGACATGACATACCACTACAGACATGACATACGACTAGAGACATGACATACACTACAGACATGACATACTACTAGAGACATGACATACCACTACATACGTGACATACCACTACAGACATGCCATACCACTACAGACATGACATACGGCTACAGACATGACATACCACTAGAGACATGACATACCACTACAGACATGACATACACTACAGACATGACATACTACTTGAGACATGACATACCACTACAGACATGACATACACTACAGACATGACAAACCAATACATACAAGACATACCACTACAGACATGACATACCGCTACATACATGACATACCACTAGAGACATGACATACCACTACAGACATGACATACACTACAGACATGACATACTACTAGAGACATGACATACACTACAGACATGACATACTACTAGAGACATGACATACCACTACATACATGACATACCACTACAGACATGCCATACCACTACATACATGAGATATGGCTACAGACACGACATACCACTAGAGACATGACAGACCACTACAGACATGACATACACTACAGACATGACATACTACTAGAGACATGACATACCACTACAGACATGACATACACTACAGACATGACAATCCAATACATACATGACATACCACTACAGACATGACGAACCAATACACACATGACATACCACTACAGACAAGAAAAACCAATACATACATGACATACCATTACAGACATGACATAGACTACAGACATGACAAACCACTAGAGACATGACATACCACTACAGACATGACATACACTACAGACATGACATACCACTAGAGACATGACATGCCACTACAGACATGACATACCACTAGAGACATGACATACCACTACAGACATGACATACACTACAGACATGACATACTACTAGAGACATGACATACACTACAGACATGACATACTACTAGAGACATGACATACCACTACATACATGACATACCACTACAGACATGCGATACCACTACAGACATGACATACGGCTACAGACATGACATACCACTAGAGAGATGACATACCACTACAGACATGACATACACAACAGACATGACATACTACTAGAGACATGACATACCACTACAGACATGACATACACTACAGACATGACAAACCTATACATACATGACATACCACTATAGACATGACGAACCAATACATACATGACATACCACTACAGACATGACATACACTACAGACATGACATACCACTACAGACATACCATACTCCTACAGACATGACATACACTACAGACAAGACATACCATTACAGACATAACATACCAGTACAGACAAGACATACCACTACGGAGATGACATACCACTACAGACATGACATACCACTACAGACATGACATACACTACAGACATGACCTACCACTACATACATGGCATACCACTAGAAACATGACATACTACTACAGACATGACATACACTACAGACATGACACACCACTACAGACATGACATACACTACAGACATGACTAACCAATACATACATGACATACCACTACAGACATGACATACCGCTACAGACATGACATACCACTAGAGACATGACATACCACTACAGACATGCAATACCACTACAGACATGACATACGGCTACAGACATGACATACCACTAGAGACATGACAGACCACTACATACATGACATACACTACAGACATGACATACTACTAGAGACATGACATACCACTACAGACATGACATACACTACAGACATGACAAACCAATACATAAATGACATACCACTACAGACATGCCATACCACTACAGACATGACATACGGCTACAGACATGACATGCCACTAGAGACATGACATACCACTACAGACATGACATACACTACAGACATGACATACTACTAGAGACATGACATACCACTACAGACATGACATACACTACAGACATGACATACCACCACATACATGACATACCACTACAGACATGCCATACCACTACAGACATGAAAAACCAATACATAAATAACATACCATTACAGACATGACATAGACTACAGACATGACAAACCACTAGAGACATGACATACCACTACAGACATGACATACCGCTACAGACCTGACATACCACTAGAGACATGACATACAACTACAGACATGACATACACTACAGACATGACATAGTACTAGAGACATGACATACCACTACAGACATGACATACACTACAGACATGACATACCACTAGAGACATGACATGCCACTACAGACATGACATACCACTACAGACATGACATACCACTACAGACATGACATACGACTAGAGACATGACATACACTACAGACATGACATACTACTAGAGACATGACATACCACTACATACATGACATACCACTACAGACATGCCATACCACTACAGACATGACATACGGCTACATACATGACATACCACTAGAGACATGACATACCACTACAGACATGACATACACTACAGACATGACATACTACTAGAGACATGACATACACTACAGACATGACATACTACTAGAGACATGACATACCACTACATACATGACATACCACTACAGACATGCCATACCACTACATACATGAGATACGGCTACAGACACGACATACCACTAGAGACATGACAGACCACTACAGACATGACATACACTACAGACATGACATACTACTAGAGACATGACATACCACTACAGACATGACATACACTACAGACATGACAATCCAATACATACATGACATACCACTACAGACATGACGAACCAATACACACATGACATACCACTACAGACAAGAAAAACCAATACATACATGACATACCATTACAGACATGACATAGACTACAGACATGACAAACCACTAGAGACATGACATACCACTACAGACATGACATACACTACAGACATGACATACCACTAGAGACATGACATGCCACTACAGACATGACATACCACTAGAGACATGACATACCACTACAGACATGACATACACTACAGACATGACATACTACTAGAGACATGACATACACTACAGACATGACATACTACTAGAGACATGACATACCACTACATACATGACATACCACTACAGACATGCCATACCACTACAGACATGACATACGGCTACAGACATGACATACCACTAGAGAGATGACATACCACTACAGACATGACATACACAACAGACATGACATACTACTAGAGACATGACATACCACTACAGACATGACATACACTACAGACATGACAAACCTATACATACATGACATACCACTATAGACATGACGAACCAATACATACATGACATACCACTACAGACATGACATACACTACAGACATGACATACCACTACAGACATACCATACTCCTACAGACATGACATACACTACAGACAAGACATACCATTACAGACATAACATACCAGTACAGACAAGACATACCACTACGGAGATGACATACCACTACAGACATGACATACCACTACATACATGACATACACTACAGACATGACCTACCACTACATACATGGCATACCACTAGAAACATGACATACTACTACAGACATGACATACACTACAGACATGACACACCACTACAGACATGACATACACTACAGACATGACAAACCAATACATACATGACATACCACTACAGACATGACATACCGCTACAGACATGACATACCACTAGAGACATGACATACCACTACAGACATGCAATACCACTACAGACATGACATACGGCTACAGACATGACATACCACTAGAGACATGACAGACCACTACATACATGACATACACTACAGACATGACATACTACTAGAGACATGACATACCACTACAGACATGACATACACTACAGACATGACAAACCAATACATAAATGACATACCACTACAGACATGCCATACCACTACAGACATGACATACGGCTACAGACATGACATGCCACTAGAGACATGACATACCACTACAGACATGACATACACTACAGACATGACATACTACTAGAGACATGACATACCACTACAGACATGACATACACTACAGACATGACATACCACCACATACATGACATACCACTACAGACATGCCATACCACTACAGACATGAAAAACCAATACATAAATAACATACCATTACAGACATGACATAGACTACAGACATGACAAACCACTAGAGACATGACATACCACTACAGACATGACATACCGCTACAGACCTGACATACCACTAGAGACATGACATACAACTACAGACATGACATACACTACATACATGACATAGTACTAGAGACATGACATACCACTACAGACATGACATACACTACAGACATGACATACCACTAGAGACATGACATGCCACTACAGACATGACATACCACTACAGACATGACATACCACTACAGACATGACATACGACTAGAGACATGACATACACTACAGACATGACATACTACTAGAGACATGACATACCACTACATACATGACATACCACTACAGACATGCCATACCACTACAGACATGACATACGGCTACAGACATGACATACCACTAGAGACATGACATACCACTACAGACATGACATACACTACAGACATGACATACTACTTGAGACATGACATACCACTACAGACATGACATACACTACAGACATGACAAACCAATACATACAAGACATACCACTACAGACATGACATACCGCTACATACATGACATACCACTAGAGACATGACATACCACTACAGACATGACATACACTACAGACATGACATAATACTAGAGACATGACATACACTACAGACATGACATACTACTAGAGACATGACATACCACTACATACATGACATACCACTACAGACATGCCATACCACTACATACATGAGATACGGCTACAGACACGACATACAACTAGAGACATGACAGACCACTACAGACATGACATACACTACAGACATGACATACTACTAGAGACATGACATACCACTACAGACATGACATACACTACAGACATGACAATCCAATACATACATGACATACCACTACAGACATGACGAACCAATACACACATGACATACCACTACAGACATGCCATACCACTACAGACAAGAAAAACCAATACATACATGACATACCATTACAGACATGACATAGACTACAGACATGACAAACCACTAGAGACATGACATGCCACTACAGACATGACATACACTACATACATGACATACTACTAGAGACATGACATACCACTACAGACATGAGATACACTACATACATGACATACTACTAGAGACATGACATACCGCTACAGACTTGACATACACTACAGACATGACAATCCAATACATACCTGACATACCACTACAGACATGACGAACCAATACACACATGACATACCACTACAGACATGCCATACCACTACAGACAAGAAAAACCAATACATACATGACATACCATTACAGACATGACATAGACTACAGACATGACAAACCACTAGAGACAGGACATACCACTACAGACATGACATACCGCTACATACATGACATACCACTAGAGACATGACATGCCACTACAGACATGACATACACTACAGACATAACATACTACTAGAGACATGACATACCACTACAGACATGACATACACTACAGACATGGCATACCACTAGAGACATGACATACCACTACAGACATGACATAAACTACAGACATGACATACCACTACAGACATACCATACTCCTACAGACATGACATACACTACAGACAAGACATACCATTACAGACATAACATACCACTACAGACAAGACATACCACTACGGAGATGACATACCACTACAGACATGACATACCACTACAGACATGACATACACTACAGACATGACATACCACTACATACATGACATACCACTAGAGACATGACATACTACTACAGACCTGACATACACTACAGACATGACACCCCACTACAGACATGACATACACTACAGACATGACAAACCAATACATACATGACATACCACTACAGACATGACATACCGCTACAGACATGACATACCACTAGAGACATGACATACCACTACAGACATGACATACACTACAGACATGACATACTACTAGAGACATGCCATACGACTACAGACATGAAAAACCAATACATACATGACATACTATTACAACATGACATAGACTACAGACATGACAAACCACTAGAGACATGACATACCACTACAGACATGACATACCGCTACAGACATGACATACCACTACAGACATGACATGCCGCTACAGACATGACATACCACTAGAGACATGACATACCACTACAGACATGACATACACTACAGACATGACATACTACTAGAGACATGACATACACTACAGACATGACATACTACTAGAGACATGACATACCACTACATACATGACATACCACTACAGACATGCCATACCACTACAGACATGACATACGGCTACAGACATGACATACCACTAGAGACATGACATACCACTACAGACATGACATACACTACATACTTGACATACTACTAGAGACATAACATACCAATACAGACATGACATACCACTACAGACATGACATACCGCTACAGACATGACATACCACTAGAGACATGACATACCACTACAGACATGACATACACTACAGACATGACATACTACTAGAGACATGACATACCACCACATACATGACATACCACTACAGACATGCCATACCACTACAGACATGAAAAACCAATACATAAATAACATACCATTACAGACATGACATAGACTACAGACATGACAAACGACTAGAGACATGACATACCACTACAGACATAACATACCGCTACAGACATGACATACCACTAGAGACATGACATACAACTACAGACATGACATACACTACATACATGACATACTACTAGAGACATGACATACCACTACAGACATGACATACACTACAGACATGACATACCACTAGAGACATGACATAGCAATACAGACATGACATACCACTACAGACATGACATACCACTACAGACATGACATACGACTAGAGACATGACATACACTACAGACATGACATAGTACTAGAGACATGACATACCACTACAGACATGACATACACTACAGACATGACACACCAATACATACATGACATACCACTACAGACATGACATACCGCTACAGACATGACATACCACTAGAGATATGACATACCACTAAAGACATGACATACACTACAGACATGACATACTACTAGAGACATGACATACACTACAGACATGACATACTACTAGAGACATGACATACCACTACATACATGACATACCACTACAGACAAGCCATACCACTACAGACATGACATACGGCTACAGACATGACATGCCACTAGAGACATGACATACCACTACAGACATGACATACACTACAGACATGACATACTACTAGAGACATGACATACCACTACAGACATGACATACACTACAGACATGACATACCACCACATACATGACATACCACTACAGACATGCCATACCACTACAGACATGAAAAACCAATACATAAATAACATACCATTACAGACATGACATACAACTACAGACATGACATACACTACAGACATGACATAGTACTAGAGACATGACATACCACTACAGACATGACATACACTACAGACATGACATACCACTAGAGACATGACATGCCACTACAGACATGACATACCACTACAGACATGACATACCACTACAGACATGACATACGACTAGAGACATGACGTACACTACAGACATGACATACTACTAGAGACATGACATACCACTACAGACATGACATACACTACAGACATGACAAACCAATACATACATGACATACCACTACAGACATGACATACCGCTACAGACATGACATACCACTAGAGACATGACATACCACTAAAGACATGACATACACTACAGACATGACATACTACTAGAGACATGACATACACTACAGACATGACATACTACTAGAGACATGACATACCACTACATACATGACATACCACTACAAACATGCCATACCACTACAGACATGACATACGGCTACAGACATGACATACCACTAGAGACATGACATACCACTACAGACATGACATACACTACAGACATGACATACTACTAGAGACATGACATACACTACAGACATGACATACTACTAGAGACATGACATACCACTACATACATGACATACCACTACAGACATGCCATACCACTACAGACATGACATACGGCTACAGACATGACATACCATTAGAGAGATGACATACCACTACAGACATGACATACACTACAGACATGACATACTACTAGAGACATGACATACCACTACAGACATGACATACACTACAGACATGACAAACCTATACATACATGACATACCACTACAGACATGACGAACCAATACATACATGACATACCACTACAGACATGACATACACTACAGACATGACATACCACTACAGACATACCATACTCCTACAGACATGACATACACTACAGACAAGACATACCATTACAGACATAACATACCAGTACAGACAAGACATACCACTACGGAGATGACATACCACTACAGACATGACATACCACTACAGACATGACATACACTACAGACATGACCTACCACTACATACATGGCATACCACTAGAAACATGACATACTACTACAGACATGACATACACTACAGACATGACACACCACTACAGACATGACATACACTACAGACATGACAAACCAATACATACATGACATACCACTACAGACATGACATACCGTACAGACATGACATACCACTAGAGACATGACATACCACTACAGACATGCAATACCACTACAGACATGACATACGGCTACAGACATGACATACCACTAGAAACATGACAGACCACTACAGACATGACATACACTACAGACATGACATACTACTAGAGACATGACATACCACTACAGACATGACATACACTACAGACATGACAAACCAATACATAAATGACATACCACTACAGACATGCCATACCACTACAGACATGACATACGGCTACAGACATGACATGCCACTAGAGACATGACATACCACTACAGACATGACATACACTACAGACATGACATACACTACAGACATGACAAATCAATACATACATGACATACCACCACAGACATGACAGACTACTACAGACATGACAGACTACTACAGACATGACATACACTACAGACATGACACACCACTACAGACAAGACATACCACTACAGACATGACATACCACTAGAGACATGACATACCACTACAGACATGACATACAATACAGACATGATATACCACTACAGACATGACATACCACTACAGACATGACATACCACTGGAGACATGACATACCACTACAGACATGACATACACTACAGACATGACAGACTACTACAGACATGACATACCACTACAGACATGATATACCACTACAGACATGACATACCACTACAGACATGACATACTACTAGAGACATGCCATACCACTACAGACATGACATACGGCTACAGACATGACATACCACTAGAGACATGACATACCACTACAGACATGACATACACTACAGACATGACATACTACTAGAGACATGATATACCACTACAGACATGACATACACTACATACATGACAAACCAATACATACATGACATACCACTACAGACATGACGAACCAATACATACATGACATACCACTACAGACATGACATACACTACTGACATGACATACCACTACAGACATACCATACTCCTACAGACATGACATACACTACAGACAAGACATACCATTACAGACATAACATACCAGTACAGATAAGACATACCACTACGGAGATGACATACCACTACAGACATGACATACCACTACAGACATGACATAAACTACAGACATGACATACCACTACATACATGGCATATCACTAGAGACATGACATACTACTACAGACATGACATACACTACAGACATGACACACCACTACAGACATGACATACACTACAGACATGACAAACCAATACATACATGACATACCACTACAGACATGACATACCGCTACAGACATGACATACCACTAGAGACATGACATACCACTACAGACATGCAATACCACTACAGACATGACATACGGCTAGAGACATGACATACCACTAGAGACATGACAGACCACTACAGACATGACATACACTACAGACATGACATACTACTGGAGACATGACATACCACTACAGACATGACATACACTACAGACATGACAAACCAATACATAAATGACATACCACTACAGACATGACGAACCAATACATACATGACATACCACAACAGACATGCCATACCACTCCAGACAAGAAAAACCAATACATACATGACATACCATTACAGACATGACATACACTACAGACATGACATACTACTAGAGACATGACATACCACTACAGACATGACATACACTACAGACATGACAAACCAATACATACATGACATACCACTACAGACATGACATACCGCTATAGACATGACATACACTACAGACATGACAAACCAATACATACATGACATACCACCACAGACATGACAGACTACTACAGACATGACAGACTACTACAGACATGACATACACTACAGACATGACACACCACTACAGACAAGACATACCACTACAGACATGACATACCACTAGAGACATGACATACCACTACAGACATGACATACAATACAGACATGATATACCACTACAGACATGACATACCACTACAGACATGACATACCACTGGAGACATGACATACCACTACAGACATGACATACACTACAGACATGACAGACTACTACAGACATGACATACCACTACAGACATGATATACCACTACAGACATGACATACCACTACAGACATGACATACTACTAGAGACATGCCATACCACTACAGACATGACATACGGCTACAGACATGACATACCACTAGAGACATGACATACCACTACAGACATGACATACACTACAGACATGACATACTACTAGAGACATGATATACCACTACAGACATGACATACACTACATACATGACAAACCAATACATACATGACATACCACTACAGACATGACGAACCAATACATACATGACATACCACTACAGACATGACATACACTACAGACATGACATACCACTACAGACATACCATACTCCTACAGACATGACATACACTACAGACAAGACATACCATTACAGACATAACATACCAGTACAGATAAGACATACCACTACGGAGATGACATACCACTACAGACATGACATACCACTACAGACATGACATAAACTACAGACATGACATACCACTACATACATGACATACCACTACAGACATGACATACCGCTACAGACATGACATACCACTAGAGACATGACATACCACTACAGACATGCAATACCACTACAGACATGACATACGGCTACAGACATGACATACCACTAGAGACATGACAGACCACTACAGACATGACATACACTACATACATGACATACTACTAGAGACATGACATACTACTACAGACATGACATACACTACAGACATGACAAACCAATACATAAATGACATACCACTACAGACATGACGAACCAATACATACATGACATACCACAACAGACATGCCATACCACTCCAGACAAGAAAAACCAATACATACATGACATACCATTACAGACATGACATAGACTACAGACATGACAAACCACTAGAGACATGACATACCACTACAGACATGACATACCGCTACAGACATGACATACCACTAGAGACATGACATACCCCTACAGACATGACATACACTACAGACATGACATACTACTAGAGACATGATATACCACTACAGACATGACATACACTACAGACATGACATACCACAAAGATATGACATACCACTACAGACATGACATAAACTACAGACATGACATACCATTACAGACATACCATACTCCTACAGACATGACATACAGTACAGACAAGACATACCATTACAGACATAACATACCACTACAGACAAGACATACCACTAATGAGATGCCATACCACTACAGACATGACACACCACTACAGACATGACATACACTACAGACATGACAAACCAATACATACATGACATACCACTACAGACATGACATACCGCTACAGACATGACATACCACTAGAGACATGACATACCACTACAGACATGACATACTACTACAGACATGACATAGCACTAGAGACATGACATACCACTACAGACATGAAAAACCAATACATACATGACATACCATTACAGACATAACATACCACTACAGACATGACATACCACTACAGACATGACATACCGCTACAGACATGACATACCACTAGAGACATGACATACTACTACAGACATGACATACACTACAGACATGACATACCACTACAGACATGACATACCACTACAGACATGACAAACCAATACATACATGACCTACCACTACAGACATGACAAACCAATACATACATGACATACATTTACAGACATGACATACCGCTACAGACATGACATACCACTAGAGACATGACATACCACTACAGACATGACATACACTACAGACATGACAAACCAATACATACATGACATACCACCACAGACATGACAGACTACTACAGACATGACAGACTACTACAGACATGACATACACTACAGACATGACACACCACTACAGACAAGACATACCACTACAGACATGACATACCACTAGAGACATGACATACCACTACAGACATGACATACAATACAGACATGATATACCACTACAGACATGACATACCACTACAGACATGACATACCACTGGAGACATGACATACCACTACAGACATGACATACACTACAGACATGACATACCACTACAGACATGACATACCACTACAGACATGATATACCACTACAGACATGACATACCACTACAGACATGGCATACACTACAGACATGACATACACTACAGACATGATATACACTACAGACATGACATACACTACAGACATGACATACACTACAGACATGACATACACTACAGACATGACATAACTACAGACATGACATACACTACAGCCATGACATACCACTACAGACATGACATACCACTACAGACATAACATACCACTACAGACATGACATACACTACAGACATGATATACACTACAGACATGACATACACTACAGACATGACATACACTACAGACATGACATACACTACAGACATGACATAACTACAGACATGACATACACTACAGCCATGACATACACTACAGCCATGACATACCACTACAGACATGACATACACTACAGACATGATATACACTACAGACATGACATACACTACAGACATGACATACACTACAGACATGACATACACTACAGACATGACATAACTACAGACATGACATACACTACAGACATAACATACCACTACAGACATGACATACACTACAGACATGATATACACTACAGACATGACATACACTACAGACATGACATACACTACAGACATGACATACACTACAGACATGACATAACTACAGACATGACATACACTACAGCCATGACATACCACTACAGACATGACATACACTACAGACATGATATACACTACAGACATGACATACACTACAGACATGACATACACTACAGACATGACATACACTACAGACATGACATAACTACAGACATGACATACACTACAGCCATGACATACCACTACAGACATAACATACCACCACAGACAGAAACAATTTTTGGCCCGCATGACCATTAACCCTTTCACCACTGAATTCCACATATCTCACTATCAAGGCAACTATACAGGAAAACTGTTTAATATTTGTAATTAATTTGATTGGAAGCCGTTGATGCATAGGGCAGCAAGTGTTTTACAGTCAAATTAATTTCAAGACATTCGACAGAATAAGGTTTATTTTGTAAAGAATTTACTTTTTCAGGGATTTGACATTGAAAATGTTAACGGATAAATTTCATTAAGAGAATTTCAATTTTGTCATAGTGAATCTACTTATAATTTTCAAACCATAAGAATGCAATTTTTCGATAATTTACAACTGAATTGGCTGGCTTGATTATGAGGTCATTACTTTGGTAAAATTTCAAAAAGTGTCTTCTCTTGAATTGCAACTATCTCATGCCCAATAAAACGTGTTAATCACTACTCAAATGAGGCAAAACATTTGACTTTATATATAACATCTGGTATGTTAATGTTAGGAGACACAACGATATTGACAACATACTAATAATTGAAATGAAATATGTAATTAGCAATTCTTTGGGCAAAGTAATCAATTCCAATTAGCAATTCCAATTCCTACAAGTTTTACCCAATTACCCCGTTATCCAATGTGTACAACTTCTACTTATCCCCAGCCCTGGTAGTTGTTAAATATTAGCCTATTGAATCAGTTAGAGCTTAGTAAATAACCAGTGATGAAAGTGAGGCTCTACATGGGTGGTTGGTTCTCCATCTACATGATATCATCCAGTACACACTCAGCCTCTCCATGGAATAAGTAATTTAATGATATTAGTTTTGTTCTAGAATACATGCTTATTGATTTAGATTTCAAGATTAACTTCAGTAAATAAGTTTTCTATTAGGTAAGAATCAATAATGACAAGGGCTTTCACAATTTCTGTTATTCACATAATTTCACATCTAGGATATCATTTATAAACTATTGCTATGATTTGCATCGATTCACCTCATGCATCGCATAGAGTGTTCACAATATTCTTTATGCGTACATGTTTATTGTTTTGGCATTATGTAATTACTACACATTACAATCCAAAGTATACTCATATAGCATATACATTGGTCCTCCTAATACCATTTCAACACCTGCCATGCCTTGAGGCCAAACAAAATGATAATCCGATCATATGGCCCCAGTGGTATGTAGATATAGGGAATTATTTCTCATGGCGAAGGTTAGTGGGTTTTTTACCCTTTTTTTCCAAACACAGCAAGATGTAGTTAGAAAAAATATGATAAAAACTATGAAAATTCAATAAATTCTACAATC
>JAVVLW010004961.1:0-62678 GCA_034401795.1 Chaetoderma sp. LZ-2023a
GTTTTAATTACACATTGTTCCATTCTCTAAATTAGTATGAACAGACATACCGGTGTCACAAATAGTTGGGACAACACCGTGTGGTTCAATCTTGGTGGCAATAGTCGCATGGCCCCACTGGAACATCGGTGGTCCACCAGCTCTAGAAGCCGGTTTTTGTATTTCTCGGAGAGACGTCATACAGGATCCACAACCCCAAGTTCTACAGCTAACCAGCGCTCCCGGTCATCGTGCACTTGTGATGCGATGGGCGGAAACCTAATAGCAGACCAGTATGTACCCCAACGAGCTACACAAACAATATCAGATATAGAAAACGGAAACATACACATGCATGGATTCAACCCTCAAAGTAACAGGAAACACTCTACCAACGTCACCTCCAAGGACAAGTTCTCAGCACACCAGTCAGCAGACAACACACCAGAAAAACACACAACAAGAGCTCGATAGGCTTCTTCCGCAGACCTACTCCAACCACTCTATGAAGTTTCAAAGCGATGCGATAAACGTTAACAGAGTTATCATCTGGAAAGCAATTTTAAAGATGGACGTCGGTGGCTGGTGGCCATCTTGGATTTAGGATCATCGTCGATTTCGATAGGTTTCTTCCCCAGACATAGTCCAACCACCCTATGAAATTTCAATGTGATCCGACAAATGGTAACGGAGTTATCATCCGGAAACCAATTTTCAAGATGGCCACGGTGGCTGGCGGCCATCTTGGATTTTGGACCATTGTCAATTTCGATAGGTTTCTTTCCAAGGTCTAGTCCAACCACCCTATGAAGTTTCAATGCGATCCGCCAAACGGTAACGGAGTTATCATCCGGAAACCAATTGTCAAGATGGCCGCCAGTGGCTGGTGGCCATCTTGGATTTTGGATCATCGTCGATTTCGATAGGTTTCTTCCCAAGACTAAGTCCAACCACCCTATGAAGCTTTAATGCAATCCGACAAATGGTAATGGAGTTATCATCCAGAAACCACTCTGCCACCCGCAAGCCCGACCGCCCGCCCGCCCGCCCGCCCGGATGGACGGCGGCATTACATAATACCTTGCCAAATTTTTTGGTGGAGTATAAAAAGAGAACGATGCTTATCAGCAGCGTCACCTTAAAAAGACTTAGCCGGCACTACATGTCCACGGAAGACATGATCACAATAGTACAATCATTCAGTGGCGCAAGAATAGGGGAAATCCATGACAAGCTGTAGCTAAAGCTAAAGCTGGTTACTTAAGACATAAAGTTTTGATGCTCCAGTAATCCATGTCAGGACTAACAATATTGGCAGCCGAAAATTAGAACGTATGATCAGAGACTACAATGAATTGCTGGAACTCATACAAACAATGGCATCAAGTACCAAGATATTTGTTTCACCTATTCTACCACGACCAAACAGCAGATGTGACAACAACCTTGTAAATGTTTTCAATGGAATGTTGTCGTCCCATGTAAATTGGCACAAGGCCAGCTTCATAAATCATACAGCGATATTCAGCGACCGCAATGGTGAACCACACTACAATCTATTTTGGGATGACGTTCCCCCTAACCATGAATGCTTCTGCCCATTGTCGGAAAACATCAGTTATCACCTTCACTCTGTGATGAACACCACCTTAGAATCGCAGAATTTTTGTTATGTCCGAGCTACACCATGGATAAGATAAAGCCAGCTAAACCAATTTCAGCATCACATAATGCCAACACAACTCTCAAATCAATTCAGAATTATCAGTACTAAACGACGAAATTGTAGATGTATATACAAAGGAGGCATCTAAGTACACTATGTCTTAGGATGAGCAGGCAATTACCTGAAGAAGTCAGATATAAAAAAACAAGTAAAAATACTAACTTGTGAGTGCGCAGAAATCAGCAGTTGTAAGGTCAATACCAAAGCACTGTCAAATAGTGAAAAATACAAGTTCTTAAGCAGTAACCGATACATGCATAAGCACAACAGCAGATAGTCTAGATAATTAATTTTTAAAATGCTGAGCTTGAAGTACTAGGACATAAGAGTCGTCATGCTATTATACTAATCACAGTCCTACTCAGCACGTGTACTACTTATAGGTACTTACCATTTTAAATAACCGTCTAGGTTCAGAAATGGGATTGATTGCCGCCGTTACTGTACCATGTGCTATTACAGTCGGTGTAGTCGCTGTCCTGGTAATACAAATATAATAGTCTCAATTCCCACGTCTTTCGCTAACCGTTTGGTCTATTTAAAAGTGATACCATGTCATTTAGTAATTGTACATGCCATTTATTGCGTTTAACTTCGTGTTTCGGATTGTTGGCATAATTGTAACGTCTTTCTAACGCTCGATAGCTAAGATTTTTGTTCTCTTGGATAGCGATACGAGTGGCGCCCTCTGTTTGTTTGACTAAATAGCTTGCTCTACTGTAGGCTATTTCATTTGGCATGTGCTTAGTTCATTTCATATTGGTCTCTTTCATTTGTGTTTTGTTTAGTTCGTGATTGCATGTTCTGTTTGTCATTGCTGCCTGTTCTGTTTGTCATAGTTGCCTGTTCTGTTTGTCGTAGTTGTCCATTCTGTTTGTCGCAGTTGTCTGTTATGTTTGTCATTGGTATTAGTTATGTTAGTCGTAGTTGCCTGTTCTGTTGGTCGTAGTTGTCTGTTCTGATTGTCTTACCGGTAGTGTCTGTTCTGTTTGACAATAGTCTGTACTGTTTGATAATATCATGTTCTGCTTAACAATAGTCGTTTCTGTTTGACACATTAGTCAGTTCTGTTTTGCAATAGTCCTTTATATTTGAAGGCATTACCTTGATTGTTTGGTATTTCTTTCTGGTCCATTTGAAATTAGCCTGTTCCATATGGGTTTTGTATTTTTAGCGGCGATAACCTTCCATATATGTCGCCATAAATAGGCTGACTTAATCGTTCGATTATGTCGACACCTGGACTGCTATGTCGTAAAAATAAGTCAGTAACACGACGACAGATCTATGGCACAGTATGGCTGAATGTATGCCTTTAATTAGATAATACGTTCTGCTATAGTGAATGCTAAAAAAGTAATCCATTTCATATTGATATGTGTGATATCAATATTTGACACCTCGTCACGCTGAAAGACGACAGTTTGTTTGCAGATTAATATTCTCGCGTCATGATGAAATGTACAACATTTTTATGACTATAATATGACAGAAGCCTGTGGAAAACCTCGTATAACTAATATTCTCATTGGACACATAGTCCAGTCAATCTAAAAAATGACCTTGGCAAAATTCCAACAGAATTTGTGTCAGTAGAGTTATGGCGTAGAAGCAATGGCATATGACCAAAAAATCTACCCAATTCTGACGGTGGGCGATATATAATTCTATGTGTTATAACCCGCAGTCCTTTGCGGCGTGCTTATTACTGATTTGATGAGAGCTTATATCGCCCTTACGCTCGTCACCTCAGAATTTAAATCGCCTATTTTTCATTTATTCTTCCCTATATCCTTTTTTAAACTGGCACGCCTATTTAGTATTACGTTAGGTGTAAATCTATGCATTATGGATGTTCATTTGGACAGCAGTTGCTAAAATATCTGCCATGCAAACGGATTTCGAATTTTCTTCTCACGTGTTATTTGTAGTGTAGTGTAGTGTAGTGTAATGCGTCTATCTAAATTGGGAGAATCACAAGCGATACTTTCAAAATGCTATACTGAGCTAAGATTTCTGTAATTTCCTCGTGTCATTTCCACTTCTTCTGATACCCCACCCTTAGTATGAGTTTCGTCATCAAGTTATTAAATTATGTTATAATATAGCAATCTATGGTGGTGTAAACTTAGCTCGGTGCGGTAGGTGATAATCCACACACTTGCTATATTATTCATTAATACATACAACCCTCATTTTTTCCTGAATGCAATGTATTTATATAGACAACATTTTTTCAAATAAATGTAAGCAACTTGGAGAGTACATGTGTACACACTTGGAGTGTGCCGGAAATAAATCTATTTTTCAATTATGACATCTTAAGCAACACATTTTATATCTAGCTTACCCGTCCGGTCTTTAGTTGGTGTGAAAGCTACATAAACAAACACAATCACCATCACTGTCTCAGTGCTGCACTCTACTTATAATGTTGATGAGCTTTATTTGATTAAGCGGTGATGGGCCCTTCTCATGACCTAGTGCAGCACGTCTACGACCACACAGAACAACATAATCAATCATAACAATCAAATCAAATTTGAACAGCGACAGAATATTTAATGTGCATTTACATATCCTGATCAACTGTTTTCACAGCCATGCAAGACGTGGCGTCATGGGCGTGCGGTTATTGAGGATTAATGTTCGCCGTTGACATAATGGACTTTTCCAGTTTTAGCTATGCCGAGCCCATCTCTAGCTAGTTTCACCCACACCTCGCTAGTGTTGGAATCGATTGATCCATGAACTCTCTGACTATCAGTTTGCAGAACACTATACAGGTTAGATGGGGTGGGGTGGGGTGGTTAACACTGGCAGCAATAGCACCTAATCAAATTAGTTTCAAATTATTCAACAGCTTATCTGTGTAGTTTTCTGGAAATTAATAGTCAGAGAGTTCAGGAATCGATTGATCGTGCCACGAGCAAGATGCAATGCGTAGGTCAAGTTCGAGAGGCTAACCATAGTCAGTTGCATTTGCTATGCCCAGTTGGACGCTAAACCTTTAACGATAGTTCGTTGGTACCCGATTCCCCATTGAATTATTATTGCAGAAAATTTGGAGCCGGGTACCAGTCTTGATTAACCCTTTCTGTCGTCTCTTTTGATGGCTTACGAAAATTGGATATTTTATGTCCGCCACGACGTCAAAAAGCGTCCATATGAAAGGAAGGAATAGGGGCTTGGAAACACTGACATACAATGGGAAAGCATAATTTCATCAAACCTGTTATTTAATGAAATATTTAACCTACACTTTTATATCCATTTGGTCGAGCATGCGAGGGGTGTTCGCCATTTTGAATATAACGCCAAATTCCCTATTAATCATTTGGAACCGAGCTCGGCTGCTCGGTCCACTATAGTTGACTAGCGAGTTAACTATTTCAGGCTCGACTGGGATCGAGTTAACTGTAGCTAACTATGGTTAGCCAGTCGAATTTGACAAAAGCTAGGGATGGGTGGGGCATATTCCTCCAATCAAACAGCTATACATAGCCGTGAACCTGCATATCCTACATCAGACCGGCCACAGCACACTTTTATGTCATTCTTTATATACCGGAGAAGGCTGGCCAGCCTGATCTGTTGGTCAGTCATTCGGGTTGGTGGGTGGTCAGGCTGGCGGGCTGTCAGGCAAGTGGTCGGGTAGCCGGGAGGCTGAGTAGCCGGGTAGGCAGATGGATGGGAATTTGTCAAATAAAGAAACTATGAACTAAATGTACATTAGCTAATAAAATGATATAGTTAACTACAGCATAGCTTACTAACTAAAAGGAGGCATCCGATCTGTCACTTACGTAGGCTATTATTGTCATAATCAACATACTCACTTGCTAGCTGACGTCACAATCGCACGAAGGAGGTCAGACACGAAGATCAGACAGTACCAGTTTGGAATGTATGTTTTGGTGGGATTTCCCATTTAATATATAATCTGTTGAGTGTTTTGAAAATATTTGACTTGAACACAAAGTGGGCGGAGCTTATCTAGAAATGGGCGTGTCATAGCTAGAAATGTAACCATCTAGTCTATCTGTTTGACGTGTTTGTTGTTAAAGTGAGAAACTAGTACGTGTTCAGTCTATCATTCTGTATAAACTCAATGGACCTTTCCATTGTATCCATCTATGATATGGCGTCATAATGCACTACATGGTGTGGAGACTGACATCACAATCGATGGCGTCATTATGACGTCATGCATGACGTAGATAAGTACGCCACGAACACATAGTTAAAGACGGACTATGCGTTGTTGTACGAATTGTATGTCTTTACTATTTAATAAATATCATGTTGAATATTTTAAAACTAATTTTACTGGGCGCTGTTGTCAAATTAGTTACAAAATATTCAACAACTTACCTCTATAGTTTTCAGGAAATTGATAATCAGGGCATTCGGAGATCGACCAATCCCACCACAGCGAGGTGTGGGTGGAGCTTAGCTAGAGGTGGGCGGGGCATATCTAAAACTGGAAAGGTCCATTTTCGTCGTATAAACAATCTAGGCCTTCGTCTGAAATACTTAGGACAAGGTTATGGACGAATCCGGTTTATCGATCAATCAAAGACGTCATAATCAATAACATCGCAGATAGGTTGACGTCAAAATACAATGTCACAATCCATAATCATAATTGACAGAAACATTCGGGCATAAACCATGTAATGGTTCGTCAAGTTGTATGAATTGCATGCATTTACTATTTAATTAAAGATTCGGTTGAATTTTTCGAATTATTTTCAAAATACTAAACAGGTCAACGGTATAATTTTCTGGAAGTTGAGATTCAGCGATTGCATGGATTGACCGATCCTAACGATACACATCTTATGTAATACTATCTGTATTATCCCAGCATGGAACATGCGTGGGTGGAGCTTAGATAGAGATGGGCGGGACATAGTTAAAACTGGATTCATCCTGCAAAATTGGAAACTGTAAACAGGGAACAAAAGCCATGCATGCATTAATCACGAAGATTAAACAACACAATATCCCAATTAATCTACATAGGGTACGTATGGCAACAATGGTAATGCCTATTCTTTCGTATGGATCAGAAATATGTGGCTTTGAAAACACTAACTTAATAGAATCACGTCAATTGAAATTCTTCAAATGTATACTTAATCTAAAGAAAAGCACATCTAATGTCACGGTGTATGGTGAACTAGGAAGAATGCCACTTGGCATCCAAATACAATGTAACATGGTACCATTTTGGGCATGGAGAGCAAATGGAGGTTATGGGAAATTATCGTCAATGCTTTTCTTCTCGTGTCCAGATTGTATGTCAAGAGCTGCTGCAGTATATAGAAAGATGGGCACAACTCATAAATGATTCAACACGGCTAGCGTTCTATAAAGAAATAAAAACTAAATTTGACTTCGAAGACTATTTTAAAATATTACCATACAGAGAAGCTATAACCGTTTGTCATTTCGGAACATTGAACCATCAACTCGCAATAGAATCTAAAAGGTCGCTGGGTATTGACAGGGAGGAACGACGTTGTAATACATGTAACGTATTGGAGACGGAAATACACTTTCTTTTCTGCCGCGAAAGATATACAAAAGAAAGAACACAATTTATACCTGATTACTATGTAAGCCAGAACACAACGGAGAAAACTCAAGGCCTGATAGGTTATGCAAATATCTGCGGCTCTCAAAGTAAAAAGAAAGATCCGCACAACAACAACAACAACAACAACAACAACAACAGCAGCAGCGGCGGCGGCGGCGGCAACAACAACAACTACTACTACTACTACTACTACTACTACTACTACTACTACTACAACAACAGCAACAACAACACCAACAACAACAACAACAACAACAACAACAACACAAACAACAACAACAACAACAACAACAACAAAACCGACGACATCAACAACAACAGTGACAACGACAACAACGACAACGAAAACGACAATTACAACAACAACGGCATTAGGAGTACCTCGGGCACACACCTCTCTACTACGACCAATGCAACAGCCACGGCTCCACCACCAATATGCTATAATCATCACCACCATAACAACCACCACAACAACAACGATGACAGCGACAATGCAATTGACAAATACAACGATGTTGACAACGACAAGAAAAATGATGTAAAAAAATAAAATATTACAAAGACAAGAAAAAGATGTAAAAAATAAATTATTACAAAGACGTAACGGCACCGCTAATCACGAAATAATAATAATACTAATAATAATAATAATAATAATAATAATTGTCATAGTAAAATATATATAATAATGATGTCTACCCCATATGCTGTGTAAATTGGCTGGCGAATAAAAGACAACTGAAAAACTGAAAACTGATTCGGAGTAATAATGTGAGTTTGAAGATCTAGCATTAATCGTTCACACTGTGTGATATTCAGACCCATTGTATCAATCACAAAGGATTCAGGTAATTATTTATTGAAGAGGTGTTACGATTAACCAATTGGACACTGAATTGCAAGAATCTCAGTTGCAAGATACCATGTAAGCTGTTGAATATTTAGAAACTAATTTGGTTAATTTGTTAACAACTCCAAATCAAATTAACTTCACGTTATACAACTTAGTACTTTTAAAAGTCTAAATGAGTTTTGGAGCTTTGAACTATGGACGCTAACCAGCGGGGATAAGAAGAATTTTGCTGCTTTCCGTCGGCGTCTGTTGAAAACAAATGTACTAAATATAAGATCGACGAAAATAGTAAGCAAATGAAGATGTCATCGTCCTCACAAGATCAAAACCCTGCGATGACACAATCAAAATCCGTAGACTACGCTGAATTGGACATCTAATTTGTCTCCACGAATATAGTCTAAGTATGATTTGAGAGATGACCTGTCAATGAATGAAGAATTTATTGAAACTATTTTTATTGAAATTCCCAATGAAAAAACTAAAAATAAACTTGTCGGTGTCACATACAGACCTCCTGGAAGTGACAACGACAAATTTATGAAATCATTCGAAAAAATTCTAAATACCATACAAAATGAAAAGAAATCCGCTTATATATTAGGTGACTTTAATATTGATTTGTTAAAACAACATAGCTTCTACACTCAAGACCTATTAAATTTATTAAAAATATCTGGCTTTTATCCATTTATAACGAAACCAACAAGAATTACAGAATGCTCGGCTACTGTTATTGACAACATCATCTCGAATAATGCTGTAAGTGGCAAGAATCAAACAGGTATCTTTGTTGTAGATATTTCAGACCATTTACCTATTTTCTATATAGAAAAAGAAAACAAAAAAGGAAAATCATTTGTAAAAGAAACAGTAACTTGTAGAGACTTCAAAAAGGAAAATATAGAAATGTTCAAAAACAATATGGCTAACATAAACTGGAACCAGGTAATTGAATCCCAGTCATGTGAAGATGCCTACAACACCTTCCACACTATATGCTCTAACATCTATGAATCTGCCTTTCCACTTAAAAATATTAAGAAATTTAAACAAAATCCTACTAAACCATGGATTACAAGAGGAGTGATAGCTGCCTGTCACAAGAAAAACAAGTTATATCTGAATTTTATTAAATATCCGACAAAGTATAATGACTCACAGTTCAAGAAATATAGAAACAGGCTAAATCAGATAATTAGGACAGCAAAAATACATTATTTTCATAATAAATTTGATGAACAAAAAGATAATATAAAGGAAACATGGAAACTGATTAAATCATTACTAAATAAGAAAAAACCCAATACTGAAGCATCACGGTTTATTTATAATAATAGAGTCATTAACGACAAAAAAGAAATAGCAGACAAATTTAATGAGTATTTTACTAACATTGGTCCTAATTTATCACAAAAAATTCAACCCAGCTCGAACATACATATAACGGACTTTCTAACAGGTAGTTATCAACACTCTATTTTCCTAAATCCAACAGATACTCACGAAATCTACAAAATACTAATGCAAATTAACACAGCTAAAAGTGCTGGAATCGATAATTTCAAATGGAAAATTTTTAAACACTGTGTAACAGAAATACTAACACCATTGGACCACATCTGTAATCTCTCACTTACACAGGGAGTATTTCCATCAAGATTAAAGGTTGTACGTGTGACACCCATATACAAAGCTAAAGATGTATCTGACTTTACTAATTATCGGCCAGTCTCGGTACTACCACTTTTCTCAAAACTCTTAGAAAAGCTGTATTTTAGTAGAATTACTAAATATCTAAACAAAAACTCAATCATATATCCTTCTCAATATGGTTTCAGAGAAAAACACTCTACTATGCTTGCCATTGTGGATATGATAGAAAAATTATCAACCTCCCTTGAGAATAATGAACATACGCTAGGTGTATTCTTGGATCTTTCCAAAGCCTTCGATACAATTGATCATACAATTTTACTGCAAAAGCTTGCATACTATGGAATAAGAGGTACTGCATTGAACTGGATACAGAGTTACCTGTCAAACAGGGAACAGTGTGTACAATTCAATGGGGCTATCTCTGAATACAAAAATATAGTTTGTGGTGTTCCCCAAGGTTCAGTTCTTGGGCCCCTGCTGTTTCTCCTATATATGAATGACATACCCAAAGTCTGCAAACATCTCTCACTAATACTTTTTGCAGATGACACAAATGCTTTCTGCAGCCACAAGGATATAGAAATTCTATACAAAAATGTCAATAATGAAATGGCAAAATTAATAGACTGGTTTAAAGTAAACAAATTGTCCTTAAATGTATCAAAAACTAATTATATACTATTCACAAAATCTAAGAAACTAAAAGAAATAGCTCTCCCAAACCTCTATATCGACAACCAGATAATTCAAGAAGCACAATATGCTAAGTTTTTAGGAGTATATCTGGACAAAAATTTAACATGGGAGAAGCATATTGAAATTATTACTACCAGGGTAGCAAAAATCATTGGCATCATTCGCAGACTGAAACCCTATCTAACACCTAATATTATTAAAACCCTGTACTGCACAATGATACTTCCTCACATCACCTACTGCAATGCTATCTGGACTAATACATCTCAAGCTAGACTAAAAAAACTAAAATCTCTGCAAAAGCAATCTATTAAACTATTTTCACAAACAGCAGGTGGCCAGGATATCTTTAAATCAGAAAAGGTCTTAAAACTTGAGGACATAGGAGGGCTCCAACTATACACAATCTTAAGGGACTTCCACAATGGCAACTTACCCTCATCCTTATCTAACATTTTTATGCTCAATACACAATTGCATCCTCACAACACAAGAACAAGAGATAACCTCCATTCAACACACCACCAAACAAAAGCAGCACAACAAAAACCCTCATACAAAGCAATTCAGTTATGGAATAATACAGACACAAGCACACGCACAGACATCATAAAGCTACAGTACTTTAAGCAGAATATCAAAAAGAAGATTATAGAAACCTACTAGACTCTGGAAAACACACACCATCATGGCATGCTATTCTCATACTTGCACCCAGTCACCAGAACAAATAATAATAATAATAATAATATTAATAATAAGAAGAATATCTGTCATAATGGTAACTACCAAACAACTAACTCTACCATCACAGCCTAAAAAATACTTTGTCATTGATAATAAGAATATGTAATATAGAATTATTAACTTAAGCAAGATAAGCACACATCCCTCTGTCATGTCTTTCCCTGTAAAAATGTAAATTGTCATACGTCTATTAACTGTTGGACTGCTGGAAGCGGACAATAACTCCAATTGGCAATGACTCTGGATTGGCTGAGTATTCTAGAAAAATTTGACTGAAAGCTGCTTGTGGCTTAGCCACCGACAACGTTTGGTCAAATTGTTTTAGAGGTACTCAGCATACCCTGAGTTAGGCTCCATGGAAAATGTAGACTGCAGAGGCTTGGCAGCGAGACAGTTAACTATATGTATATATAGGACTATAACATGTTAACCGTATGTATTCAGTATTCTCATGTCCTATACTGTTGTTGTTATATGTTATATGTTATATGTAGGGGTCCACCGCCACATAGGCTCTGCCTTTGGTGGACTACCTGTTGTGAAACTGTAAATGTATATTCTATATCAAAATAAATAATCTTGAACTTGAACTTGAACTTGAAGAAAAACATTGCGGTAGACAGACGTCTCAATGACCGGCCTAAAACTACTTGGATACTAATGGTGGAGAAATGAGTCAAAGACCAACTTAGCATGGCATATGGCAAGAGGCAGCAGAATCATCTCAAAGCAGAAATGATTGAAGAACGCGGATCTATGGAGATAGCGTGGTATGAAACAGTTATGGAAACGTTACAGAAGAAGAAGAACTGAGTTTCGAATTCGCGCTTTCTGTATTAAATGGTTAATGATTAAACCTACCTGCGAAATAATCACTGTATAACACCTATAGCTGGATATCTGAGCGATGTTAATCGTTGTAATACTACTTTTTACTCGAGACTGCAACAGCTGTCAGTAAAATTGGTTTCCAAATTGTACTTGCATGTTGGTGTGGTAATTGAAATATTGACTATGTTTTCGGTGCTGACGGATAAAGTATTAGCGGCATCTATAAATACACGCAGTCTGAGAAAGAGAATGAATATATGAGTAAATGAATATTGATTAGGCAGCTGAGTTTATCATAGCACAATTCTAGCAGATGCGCTCTGAGCAATGTCTTCATACAGTAACCTGTTAACATATTGCATCCAAAATGGCGTTCAGAGTCCTCTCGACATCAATGCCACGAGCAGTACTCTAAATGCAACATTAGTCAGTGGTGTGATTAACTGGGATTCATATTGGATCGAGATAAGAGCAAATCCTTTTAACCAAGCATGTGTATTACTGACGATAAGCTCTTTACCTGTAATCTCAGCTATTTGAGTTCCATGTAACGTGCTGTCGTTTTTTCTTCTGAAACGAATAAAGCCATTAACGTCTGCTATGCTGATTTTGATGATTCTGTCAGGAGTAGATTCACTGAGGCTTATTTTCATGCTTATTTGGGGGAACATTACATATTATCTACATAAAGCTTCCATACTTGATATCGGTTGCAGGGTAAGTTACACCGTTGACTACTTTTTGCAGTATATATCAATCTGGCTAGTGTTGCTCTTAACATTGGAACGTCTTATTGCTGTCTGTTTTCGAATGAAAGCGGCTGCTATGTGTACCATTTCAAATGCACATCTGTCTATTTGGTTTAGATGCTGTTATATGTAGCATGTACACATTTGTTTTTGAGGAAATACTATTCTATAACAAATATGTTTGTACACTCACGACTAAGTATCACGATTACATTGGTAAGTCGATGATATTTGATGCGGTAATTTACATCATGATCCCACTGATATTGTTATGCTTGTGGAACATCGCTATCATTGTCAAACTGAATGTTTCTAGCAGAATAGACAATTCATCAGAGAGGCATGAAAGAAGTAGGAATCGGAATAGAGCTGTCACTGTAATGCTTTTGGCAGCCTCTATAACTACTATTATATGTCTTACACCCACTGTTATAATAGTTTTTGCAGGTCGATTGAGTTGGTACAATTTTAGGTCTAGCGATGTTGATTCAGACGCAAGGAAGAGGCTGGTAATATCTGTTATAGGATTCTTCATGTATGTCAACCATGCGATAACTTTCTTCCTGTACTACATCATCAGTGGTAGACGGTTTAGAACAACTCTTTTCAAAATGGTGGGTTCATGGTGTAGCCAATAGTCCAAACAGTCCAACGTGTTATTTACCATCACCCTAACAACCGTGCAATACCTTGCTGGGGCTTTATTAGAAATGTCAAGGTGACTGACAGACTGGCTGATGAGGATTCATTTATTGTGTATCACGACTAAATGAGATAACAAAAATGTGCGAAATTTATAATTTGCGTTTCACTCAATGCACTCACTGTAATGTATGAAGTTGTGGGATCGATTGCTAGCCATACACAACCTATTTCAAACTAAGCTCCGCCCAAGTAGTATGCGTGTTGGTGGTATATTGAAACATTGAAACCTGGATTCTCAAAATCTAGATTTGAAGGTAACCATACTGGTAAGCTATTAACTATTCTAAACTTCCAATATAGTAGTAGAGGCGGATGTTCTAATTGGTCGAGCGTTTATGACGCCATCTCATTTGCATATTAGGCCACACCCACTTTCCCCCCGCAAAAATACTCGAATCTGATTGATCAAGAACCGTTTTTATTGCTCTCTCTCTCTCTCTATCGGCCAATCAGATTCAAGTATTTTTGTGTGGGGGTGGGGTTGGGGGATGGGGGGATGGGCATGGCCCATCCCTTCAATAACTGCCATTGCATGCGAAAATTGCTGTCTAGTTAAAGGAAACTTATTACTGAAACCTTTCGTTATCATTTTCTAGCTGTGTGAATATATGGGGAAATACAGCAATTTTGAATACTCTTCTGAAAGAGTGTGAGGATCCATCATGGATTCTTCCATTTTCTAAATTATTTTCATCTTTCGATTATTTTGTAGACTGCCAAAATAATTATGATCATCTCTCCGTCATCAGTGACAGACTGTGGACCAATGCTTAACTTTTAAATAGAAGCACAGGAAAGAACAGCATGGTAAGCAAGCGCATAAGCATTATGACATTTGATGACTGTTTGGCCTTTTGTCAGTTAAAAATATTTGATTTTAATAGTTTGTCACTGTTTGCCATGAAGATAAATTTTAATAAGTGACATAGATATTATGGATATATAAAACCGCTCAGGATGCGGTGGCTGTTTCACACTACGTCTTCAGTTAGAAGGTTTCGACCTTATCCTTTTCATTTAAGAAAACTAGGTCCATGGTATTGGGCCTATCCTGGCACCTGTTGGTACAAAAAGGTGGTCGTTATTGCATCAAGAAATATACTTGCTTTGTGCATTTCACTAGCATTCCAGTGGATATTTGCCCAATTTATTTCCAGGTAATTAAAATCAGCCATTAAAATTAACTGATTTTGTTTGGATTTGAGACCTCCCTAAGTAGGCTATAAAGATTGTCATTGTTAACATCGGTACTACTGGGTGAGCGATAGCGATTTTTGCACAACATAGGAGATGCTCCCCATTTAGAAGATGTATACTACACCACACCGAATCCTCATAGTTGGGTTCATTTAGAAAATGGTGCTATGATGCTTTCACTCATGTCTTAGTGCAAATAGCTGCACCGAGGCCAGGGTATCAATGCTATGTCATAACCATAACCACTAAGATTTAGTTCTACCGTCTGCAGCTTGGTCGATGCATTCTTAGGTTTTAGCTCAGTGATGCCAAAGATATCTGGAGATGTATCTTTGATGCGTAGCGTAAGCTCTTCACGATTGTTTAAGAAGGTTCTAAAATTACACCTGAACAAATATAGCATAAAATAAACATTCCCATAGAACACGTTGTTGACTATAAACATTATTTAATTTACTAATCCTGATACTTTCAAGGATACTTTTGAAGCTGTTCAAGGCCAATTTGATGGGAAGCTGTTACAATCAGGCAACAACAGCGTCCACACAAGCAAATCCTAAAATAATTAACACAAAATCTAGCGAAACTCCTTTTCCTACAGTGATTTAAATCTCATATGGACTCATGGCTATATATGTAAAATAATTTAATTCTCAGAAAGAGTTTTCACGGGGTATGTTGGCGTATGTCGTACAGCACATATCTGTAAATTGGTCTTTTGCGTCTTTTCGTCTTTTCGTTATATATTTCCGGCCTGTCTTATGCGATCCTGAAAATAAAGAATTGTCCTGAATTTATGGAGGAATCCAGCTTTAGTTGTGCCCCACCCATCTCTAGCTAAGGTTCACGCATATGTTGTCTGTGTTGACATCAATCGATCCCTACACATTCTAAATCTCAATTTCCAGAAAACTATACATATAAGCTGTTGAATATTTTGAAACTAATTTAACTGGGCGCTGTTGCTTCCATAGTCAAATTAGTTTCAAAATATTCAAATACATCTTTATTAAATAGTAAAGATATACAATTCGTACAACTTGACAGACTATTAAGCGTTTAAGATGGACTAAATGGCATCATTCATCGCGTATTTGGCTCTGGTGCCAGGCTACATGTGACGTAGTTGATTATGACGTTGTATGCTGAGAATCTGGATTCCATTGAGACCATCTTGCCTCTACACCACATAATTGCAAATTAATGTATGCTATTTCCTTCAGTGATGCATAGTATTTACATTGATGACAATTTGAAAGTAAGAAATGAAATATATGTTTTAATTTTGTAAGGTGGTTTGGGTTAGGATCGCTATGCAGGTCACATATCCTATTGCAACAGTGTTTCTTTATGCTCCAGTTACGTAAACTGAGACTGGGGCAAAATAATGCAATTCGAATTTGCGATGCGTCAAACCAAATTCAATCGTGTTTGGTGCATGCCCCAAACTCGGAGATAACTGTGACTTTCACAAATAAATGGACGAGTGCTTCCTCTGTTGTTGAGCACAATAAACACCTGTTACTCTTCATAATTCCTAGTTTCTTTAGCAGCGAGACCACTCATAGTCTTCTATGGATCAATCGCCAAGCAACATCTTTCCACTGGATTTTCAAAGTGGATTCTTAGGATTTTGATTAAACTCCTTGTCCAAGAGATGTCCATAGATTGGTCATTTCTTGTCTTCCAATGACCTAAAATAAGAAAACATATTTTTCTTTGTTTATTTTTAGACCAGATGATCTTTGATACTTTTGCAAGATACCATCCAATTTATGAAAATCCTTGTCTTGTCCTACAAAGACAGTTGTATGGTCACAATATTGAGACATCCTAATACCTTGGATGTACATACCCTAACAGTTGCTATATCATCTTCAGTTAAAGCTTACTTACCTACATCATGCATGGCGGCATTGATTATGATGTCATTCTACACGTCACAAAGTTCATAATGACGTCATATGATGGAGGGTTAAACTGAAGAGCTGAATAGCTAGTCGATTGTCTGGAATATGAGGATAGTGGCGTTTCTTGTTGTTTGTGTTAGTTGCACTCGGCACACCCTTGCTAGGCACATACCCAATCACCCTCCTCAATAGAACATTCCCAGGAAACAACTAGTTCTACGGAAATCAGCAACGTTTTGTACTGATTGCTTCCACTGTGCCACAGAAATGCAATCAAACGGTCAAGGCGTATTATGCATTTAAAACAACAAGTGTCAGATTATGCGACATTCTGACATATGATCGTATTTCGTTATTTATGCAATGCGTTGTACTGTGCCCTGAATATATATATATATTATAAATTGGGGTTGTGACAATATACCATGAGAACAAGACCAATCGCAGTACACACCTTGAGAGTACATATAGATTTTCACATTATTAGTGCTTGGTCAGTGTATAACTACGTACTTTGTGTTGTATCAAGATCCATCAGGTCTAGTGTAAATGTCTAATAATGTTTTCTCCCTTGTGGTCCTCTATTGGTGGAGGTCCATCAATTATAGGCATGGACTTTCGATGGACAGCCCATAGCCAAATGTAAATATTATTGATCAATCATGAAATAAACAGCTTTTTGATTTGGAATTAGATACCGGCTTTCTAAGATATTGACCTGATGGATTTAGCTACCCAATTGTTAGCATGTTATTGCCACCCCATGAGTTGACTGATGTACTTAGTCTTCCAATGGTCATCATTCCAGGGCAACCCCATGAGTTGACTGATCAAAAGAATGACTACATTCTAGTGTATGATGAAAGGAAATGGACAGAAATTAAAATGAAGAGATGCGTTCTGTCACTCAACTATCTGACGTCCTTGACAATTAATTAAGCCTGCGTCACTATGTAACTATTAGGCATAGCTCTGTCATGAAAACCAAAAAGTTGGTCACTATTGTATGTCTATGCTAAATTTAAACCGTAATAACAATTCTATTCAATATTTTGAAACTAATTTGACATGGATACATCCATTTACTAGCTATGCCCCGTCCATTTATAGCTTGGCTACGCGCAGGTTTTGCACATGGTGGAATCGATTTGAAGCTTTGAAACTTGAATTCCTAGAATCTAAATTTCAGGTAAAATGTTGAATATTTTGAAAGCAATTTGACTTGCGGATGTAACTGCCTATAACAGCAACAGCAACCAGTAAATTACATTCAAAAGAGTCAACACAATTTTATTAAACTATAAATTCACTAAAGACATACAATTCGTACACATTATGATGAACCTTTTATTATATGATCATGTGATGTTAGCTAAGTAGTGACGTATTTTGCCATGACGCCATATGAATTGAGTGACAGATGCTATCCCTCCATTAGTAAGCCAAGCCAAATTACGCCACTTTTACATATCAAACACCAAGTCGATTTTTTGTATGTTCCGTATATTCAACTTAAATTTGTTTTCAAGTTTGTAACATTTAACATCCTTTGAACACAAAATGTCGAACCACAAAAAATTACTATTAATTTACTGAATATTTAGAAACAAATTGAACTGGGATCTGTTGCTGCTTTTGGCAGGCAGCAACAGATCCCAGTTCAACTAGTTTATACTTATTCACCAACTTGCATGTATTGTTGCCTTGAAATTGAGATATTGGGTATGCGGGTTTCAAAGGGTTAAACTTTTAAAAATTGTATACTATCGTAATCGATGAAAATCAATGTTTTATCGAATGATTTCGATTATTATGGGGTTTTTTTCAAGTGGAGGTTGCTGCTGAGATCTCTCTATCCTATGATTGTTTCTATATCAGACATATAAAATGTGGATGTATTTTACACGGTGTATATCAAACGGGTAGAGAGGCCCACATTCACATCAAAATAATTGACAATAAAACTGTTAATATTGTGCACTTTTAGAGGCTTAAATTATGTACCTGTCTGTATTGACACGAAATAAATCTTAACATATGATGATTTCAATCTGTATATGTGTTATGAAATGGCAGATCGATCCCTAAACTCCCTGACGAGCAATTTCGCGAAAACCAAACAGGTAACCTGTTCAACATTTTGAAACTAATTTCAACTTAGTTTCAAAGGTCAACAGCGTAAATAGTAAAGACAATTCGTACAGCAACATGTAATCCGTCATCAATTAAGCCTTCGTGACCAACTTAGCTACGCCGTTCAAGATGTAATTAATTATGACTTCATTCTAGATGTCACGTAGTTGATTATGATGACGTCATATGATTGACTGAAAAACAAGAATCCACAATTGAATTAGATTAAAAGCGGCATACTGCTGATCTAGCATATAGATAGCTGCTGGTCAGGGAATGATGTGACCAGTACCCTGCTAGGTTCATGCAGATGGGCTCCATGGTGTAATAATTCTGTATCCAGTGATATTCTTTTTGTCTTCGCCAGATGGTGGAGTTAGGGTCAGCGGGGTTTGACGTGAGCATCTGGTTAATTATGAAGCATATGCTGTCCATAAGGTAGAGAGCTGGCGGTTCACGTGGGAGGCTTGGACATCCATAGTAGATGGCAGTAGAGGAGCGGCGAGAGGGACGGTTATTTTCACACCCTTAAAGTAATTTCTGTGTCAGAGCAACCAACTGATTTGCATCATTATCACCTTTTTTCCTTTGATCTGTGCCACCTTTGTGCAAAGGTGTGAAAATAACCGTCCCTATCACCTCCATTGTGACTGGATGCTAGATGTAGAGGGTGACAATAAGCCCCTCCCCCTTATTAAATCATGTGCCTCCTGTCATCCAATGAGGTGAGCTAGAACATGATTAGCGTACTGATTGACAAGGGTTAATGACCGGGTGATTAAGGATGATTGACAGGTTACACGTCTGGACTTGTTCGCTCTCGAAGGCCCGACACCATCATTAAGTCACGTGCCTCCAGGCATTCAATGAGGCGATGGTTAATGGGTGTAGTTAAGGCTGATCTTTTGGAGCCATGTCAACCGCTCAAGGGTTAATGTATTACGTAATGATGGCCGACCAGGTTATGCGTATGGACACATCCAACTCGTTCGATGACGAAGCCCCGCCCCCACATTAAATCACAGGTCTCCACGTATCCAAAGAGGCACGCTTAATAATGCACGCCGAGCATCAATCAATAGGCATAAGGCGGCTTGACAGGCTACATATCTGGGCACGTATTTTTCTGACTCTGGGAACTCGTGCAATCATGAGAGATTCTAAACCGTCGAGCTATAGACTAGGGTCACTTGTGGAAGACGTCTCCATTAGTCTAACAAGTTGATCATTATTAAACTTCTGAACCTTTTAGCTGGGTCAATATACAAGGGTCGATGTATAGCGTAAGGACAATCGGTTAGTTATTACCCTGACAGATTAAAATTAACTAGTCGAGCTTTGAAACAATTCCGACCGCGTGTAGCGATCGTCAGGGTCGTACAAATGTCAGCGAATCAATTTTCATAAGTGTTAGGGAAATAACAACACACTATTACATTTTAACGGGGCCTCGAGCGGCCACGCAATATTTGGAGAGAAAAAATGTCAGCCTAAGTTGACCCATGGCTTGGGCGGGTTATAGACGAGGATCATTTCAGTTTTCAACGTATTATATGTTTATGCGTATGGAAGACTGCGTTATATGCCACATATCTTAGCGTACTTCCATCAGAACAAAAATAAAATATGTTTAAACCAACATCAATGATCAACCAGTCAAATTAGTTTTAAAAATATTCAGTAGCTTACACGTATAGCTTTCTGGAAATCGCTAGTCAGGGCGTTCAGAGATCGAGCCCAACACGTTCGAGGTGTGGGTGGAGCTTAGCTAGAGATGGGAGGGACATAGCAAAAAATGGAATGTGTATTAGCGAGCTGCGGGCAATCGGGTATGCCGTTATATTCACTTAATAGACCGTCAAGTTGCAGGAATTGTATGTTTTTACTATTTAATAAACATTACGCAAAATACTTTGAAAGTAAATTGGCTGGGGCGTTGTTGCAGCCATAAGCAGTAGCATCGTCCAGTCATTAGACCGTCAAGTTGCACGAATTGTATGTTTTTACAATTTAATAAACATTATGTAGAATGTTTTGAAACTAAATTGGCCGGGCGTTGTTGATGCCATAAGCAATAACATAGTCCAGTCAAATTAGTTTTCAAAATATTCAACAGCTTACGCTTTTGTTTACTTGAAATTGCTAGTCAGGGAGTTCAGAGATCCATCGATCCCTACACGCTCGAGGTGTGGGTGGAGTTTAGCTAGAGGTGGGCGGTGCATAGCTAGGTCTATTGGCACGCAACCAATCCGACACAACGCAGAAACTCTGGTTTGGGATATTGTATATACACCCTCCGTCATATACGGTAGCAAAGCTCCACTCTCTGAATTATATTTTTAACATAGTTCTCCTAGAGTTGCGTAGATGGCTGACGTGGCAGTAGTAGGTTAACGAGTAACTGATCCAGACAACCTGCCACGCCCCACCCCGCCACCCCCAGCCGGCCAGGGCTTATGAATAGCTATCAGCAAACAATATCTCTGATGAGCGGTTTATTCAAGACTTTAATCCTGTATACGTGGCATTAGCCTGAGGTGTCAGACATCTACATAACTTTAGGAGAACTACGTTAAAATTATAATTCTGGAAAATGAAAAAGAATGTGAGAAACAGACTTTGAAATGTATTTTAACACGAATATGGTAAAAGCAAGCTTAAACCATATCGTTTTAAAAAACATCTGCAGACCGTCTAACGGTTAAAACCGACAAAAACAGACAAAGCCCGAATTTAGATTCGAAGCATTTTTATTGCCACGTTCCTCGTTAAATCGCTATAAGTCTATAATTTAATAATTGATGGGCTAAGCATTGGACGATTCGATCTTTCATTTGTTAAATTTAGTAATGTCGTTATAAGTGAAATCATCAGCAGGCCGTGAATCCTATGATACAGAAAATATATACAGAACTCTCCGCAACGAGTCGATAATAGCGTTTGCACAGTAACACAATTATATATATATATATATATATATATATATATATATATATATATATATATATATATATATATATATAGCACATTTCATCCAACTTTGGACCGAACTGTGTTATCATACCCCGGGAACGGCACCAGCACAGAAATTTCTTGCGCGTTCTTCTCTTATCTACAAAAATTTCAGACTGTCGAAATAGATGAACCAACATATGTTACTAACATCACAAATTGTATGTTCACTACAGCCTCTTTACCCTATAGAGGCATCCACTCTGTATGTTTTCCAGAACAGCTGTATAAACGAGTCCATGTCTTGAATTGTATGAACTTGTTCTGTGACTCACCATATACGATTTCAGAATTGTATGTTCAAAAATGTATTATTCTACATAAAGCAAATATCTACAAAACACACTGATGTTTTCTAACTAAATTTGTCATATTCTTGTATGTAATTATTCTTCCTACATGGAGCGAAATGCCACAAAATCGGATCTCGGAAAGGGGTGTTAACCTATCCACCACCCCCTGCCGCACCTATCTATTATAAAACGTTATAACAGCTCCGTCCATACTTTAAAGAGGTCACTGTAGAGGAACGATCTTATCATAGTAGGCTTCAACACATCAAACAAGAATTTTGATTTGGCAATTCTTTTGGCAATCATGTTGGATTTTCTGAAAATTATCCAAAATCCTTTAGAATGTATATTCTCCAGAACCGCTCGGCTGATTTTGATCAAATTTGGCTGGAATGATCTTATGGCGGTAGGCTCCAGAATGTCTAGATTCAGAATTTTGATTGTTCTTTTTTTTGGCGACCATCTTGGATTGTCATCCATCATCTGTCCACCGTCTGTCGTCCATCAACCCTGGATTTAAACTGTATCTTCTCAAGCCGCTTGGCAGATTTGAAACAAATTTGGTTGGAAGGATTCTATGATGGCAGGATCTAGAACTTCTATTCAGAATTGATTGGTCAATTTTTTCGCTGACCATTCTGGGGATTTTCCGAAATCTTTCCGGACGCCTTTAAAACGTGACTTCCTTACTTAATCAATGGCCCGATTTCAACAGAAACGTGGCTGAATGATCCTGTGGTGGTAGGATATTTAATATACCAAACGAGAATTGTGATTGGTCAATTCTTTTGGCAGCCATCTTGGATTTTCTAAAAATTATCCAAAAATCTTTAAAAATCTCCATTAAGCGCGTGGCTGCTTTAATCAAATTTTGGGTGAAATGATCATATGGCGGTAGGTTCCAGAAACTCTATTTATAATTTTGATTGGTCTATTTTTTTGTGGCCATCTTGGATTATCTGAAAATTTTCAGGAAATCCTTTAAAACATATCTAAACCGCTTAGCGGATTTTAACCAAATTTGATTGGAAGGATCCTATGGTCGTACACTCTAGCACATCGATTTCGGATTTTTATTGCTCGATTTTTTTTCAACCATCTGGGAATTTCCAAAATTTTCCAGAACCTTTTAAAACCCTACTACATAAGTCAATGGCTTGATTTCAATGAAATTTGGGTCAAACGATCCTATGATGTTAGGCTTCAACATATCAGATGAGAATTTTGATTGATACAATTTTTTGGGGACCCCTTTGATTATCGGAAAATCTTCCGGAAATCCTTTTAAAGCATCTCCTAAAACCGTTTGGCAGATTTTAGCCAAATTTGAGTGGAATGGTGGTATGCTATCGAACCTATTAAAAATTTTAATAGATCAATTTTTTAGCAGCCATCTTGGATTTGCTGAACATTTTTGGACCAATTTAAAACGCTACTCCTTCATGAATGGCCCGATTTCAATGAAGTAGGTGCAATGATCTTATGGTGGCAGGCATATCAAACGAGAATTTTGATTAGTAAACCTTTTTGTGGACCATCTTGGAATATCCGAAAATTATCCTTGTCTATTTAAATGCAAATGGTTTAAATGCTAATGGGCCAGTTGAGCGTCACTGGCCCCTGGGCCTTTTGGTTTCAACATGTGTGTTTATTTACTTCGTGGTTTATTAGCTCGCCTGGCTCGAATTGTTTAAATATGATTAGGCCGAAATGCCATTAAAATTTGTCCGTGGAAAGTTGATATGTGAAAAAAACATGTTCGCCGTGAATCAATCTAAATTTAGCGTTTTTCCGACCATCTTGTATTTTCTGCAATTTTCTGAGAAAATCATAAAAAGACTACTTTTTAACCACTGGGCCAAGTTTAATAAAACTTGGCTAAATCTTCACAGAAATATAATTGGTAAATCTTTCCGGTGGTCATCTCATTTTGTTCGTTTGTGCCAGTGGCCAATAACTCCAGGTGAGTGATACTTGGGACCCTTGTTTATGGTTAAATTGACAATCAACGTGCCTCGTGGACCTTTCCTGTTTATTCATCCATCATATAACAGCAACAGCACCTAGTCAAATTAGTTTTAAAATATTCAACGGCTTACCTGTATAGTTTTCTGGAAATTGGTGGTCAATGAGTTCAGGGATCGATCGATTTCAAGACGAGTGAAGTGTGAGTGGAGCATAGCTAGAGATTGGCGGGGCATAGCTAAAATTGGAAAGATCCATTGACGATGTTGTATATTTTGCCGCCATATTGGTTTTCATGGCAAATCATGGCGAGTCACCTATAAAGCTGTTTGCCTCGCCACAAAATGTTGGCCGTGAACGTTCGGGGCAAACAGCCCATCCAGGGGGGTGAAAGTACCACGCGACCTAACAATTGTTCAGCGAACAGAGAATATTCGTGCTCCTGAACGCACCCCTGATCTGTCACTCAAGTATATGATGTTATAATCAATGCTCAAGTATATGATCTCATAATCAATGTTCAAGCATATGAATTCATAATCAATTACGTCACATGTAGGCTGATGTCACAATCATAATTGAGAGAAATACTCCAGATGGAATAGTCTGCCAAGTGTACAACATGGACCGTGCCAGTACATCCATCAATCATATGACATCATGACGTGTAGCATGATGTCATAATCAATGGCGTCATGAATGACGTAGCTAAGTTCGCCACGATCACATAACTGATGAAGAGCTAAAGCATTGTACGAATTGTATGGCTTTACTATTCGGGGGTGGTCGTGGGGTGGGGTGGGGGCCTGGGGTTGAAGTGTTAGTGGGAACTTAGCTAGAGATGGACGGGGCATAGATAAAACAGGATTTCCTCCATTGTATGTCTTTGATGGGAATTTAATATTTAAGAAAGACTCTGTTGAAAATTTTGAAACTAATTTACCTGGGCGCTAACAGTACCCAGTTAAATTAGTTTCAAAATATCCAACATCTTACCTGTATAGTCCCCTTGATTTACGGATTCTGGGAATTCCGCTTTCGATGGATCCCAACATGGCCGAAGCGTGGACAGGACTTATCAAGAAATGGGCGAGGCATAGCTAGAAATGGATCCCTCTATTTTCGTTGTGATACTGAAGAAGCTTATTGATTTTTTTGACAAAGATCAAGAGGTCAAAGGTCCAGCCCCATGAAATGTTGTTGAGATACGCCACAATATGTGATCATTGTAAAGCTCGTACACTGTACCCATGTTCCAGTCAACCAATCACAGCTATGCTTTCTTCTCATTAATGCGTATTTATCCTAGCGACAGCTTAACTACAACATACTGTTTGATGATGTCCTCTTCTCAATACATAGAAAATGATAACACTGTTGTGAGAAATGGATATTTTTAATTGATGATTGACCTGAATGAATGGATATCACAACTAATAATAGAGGATAACAAGTTCTCGAACAGAATGTAATAATTTATTTTATTAGCTAATTATAAATAGATGTGGAGGCATAACAAATGTTCGAAACTATTAAGTGGCGCTTCATCATACATGTTTGCAACACGCCACAGAAAACCTGGATAGATGCGCAAATATATACAGCTATCATGCAGTTACATATGGCAGGACATCTGTCACGGGTCTTCTTCCATTCTCAATTCTCCATTTCACACCTTTAAGTCAGTATGTCTGACCATTATCTCATGGACCCGTGTAAGGAAAGATCAGCAACAACATTATTACGGAAATAGAGGATATGGAACGAGGTCCCATTTCATATCACTATTATCAACCGAGGCAAAAATTATCACATTGCCTGAACTTTAGTGCGCAATGTGATAATTGTCGACGAGCGAATTGCCGCCGTCGATTTGATCAGATGGGATACGTTATGCTGTTAATATCACAAAATTTAAATCAACAACATAACATATTCCATCTTGTTTACATTGTCGCCGTTGTCATCACTAGGAAATAAACGTGTGCGGTGCCACGGGACATGTGGGATTATTATGTGCTATCTGACCAATGAAAATATTTCTTACACATTATTTAACCAATGAAACTCTTTTTCATTGAAAATATTTCTTACGCATTATTAACCAATGAAAATCTTTCCAATGAAAATATTTCTTACGCATTGCATGTGTTCTTAACGAAACATATGGAATGGGCGGAGACACTTGTTTATATGATAATTCTGGCTATTATGATTGAATAGCGATATGAATAGACATGTTAAATTGACCATAATTAGAGATCACAGTCACCCCGTGCGACAACAGCCCATATTGTACGTAAATGTAGCAATATGATGATGAGTGAGTGTTTTTTGTGACTGGAAGGAGTAGACACTTTCAACTCCAGTCAATTTTCTTCAACATTATCCGTGTGTCTAGTTCGATGCGAGTATCATAAGCTCCTTTAACTTCTTTCTTGTCTTTAGGTGTCTTAAATTACCATTTTTGAGGTCTGATCACAAAACACTGACCGAAAATTACAATGCTTTCCGAGCGGGTATATTCTCTGACTTGAAGAAGAACATGCCAAAACATTGATCATCTAGGTACTGCCCAGAGTGTGCCTCCTGTATTTTGGACATACTTATGTGCCTATGGAAGTAAGCCTATTGTCGCTGTATTCATGAGATAATGTATTTGATTATACAAAATAATATTCTATGAAAGATTACCCATCCAGATATAAATTGACAGCCAATCTCACCCCTGCCCCTTCCCACCCCACCCCAATTGACGCAGGTGTCTGTGTTCTACAATGCCAGAAATGGTGTTAAAGGAACGTTAGAAATTGCGTTTGAAACAACTCCAGAAGGTGGCGTTAAAACTAAACAAGTTTTCAGAATGTGACAGGTTGAGTTTCACGTTTATTACACTCAGGATACCGAGGCAGCATATGAAGGTATATATTTATAACAATTATTATGGCGAGTAAAGTGACAAAATATACAGTGATTATCACGAGGTTAATAAATACTAATTACATTAATAACAGCGATAATAGACTTGGTGACTTATTTTTTCTTGGCATATAAAAGGTATTTACAAATTTTTTGGAGAACTGGCCTGTTGCATATTGAAAGAAGTCCTTTTGCTTTTTCTATCGTGGTATTGGTTAGGTAGTAAGAAAGGATTGGTCTTTGTCGTTCAGTGCTAAATTTTGTGCAATGAAAATGAAAGTGCAATTCGTCGCCTATGCAATTACATGCATTACAGATGCGCTCATTTCGATCAATCCCCTCCCATCCCCTTGGTCTCGATGTCTAGTTGGTGATTTAAGTGGCACAGAATTATAGCGTCGCGATATGGCAATACAACAAAATATTTTTCAAATACCGAATCACTCATATATTATTGTAAAACGTTAATCGGCTTGAATTGGAAATTTCAGCTCTACATTTTCCATTGAATTGAGTTTATAAAGCTATTCTTACCTGCCTAGTGATGTTAGTCTTATTTACGTTTTCTGCGTTAAAGGCTGTATCAAATCCTGTTATTGTTAGTATTTCTTTAACTTTTTCTATCCATTTAAAGTTGATATTCTTTGTCTCCGTGTACTGTAGGCAGGTATAGTAAAGAATAGACGAAAGTTTTCCATATCCAGGGTTTACGATGTCTGCCAAAATCGAATTATATTTTCATTATATTTACAAACGAACATTCACTGTCAGTACAATGTCAGACATTGACGTGACGTTGATTCTATGTCCTTTTGTCCATTATATAAACTCACCTGAACATGAGGCGGAGCTCCGAGAACAAATGTCACGACATCAACTATATCACATGCCTGTAAACACTGCAAGACACCAACAAGATATTAGTAGATATTGATTAATTAAGTATATCAACATGGTGGTTGCATATACATTTTATTTGTGTATGTAGGCTGCTTTTCCAAATATAGCATAAGTTATTATGAAAAGTGACCGAGTTTGAGATTTTATTTCTCATATAAACTGTAATTTTTAAATATTTGCCAATAGTTGCTGATATGACTTTTATTTGATTTCTCATTGTTGATTTTCGTGAAATCGATACCGCCGCTGTGACGCGCCACTATTTGATAACAGATACTTATTGCGCAGCAAAATATAGTGATAAACACAAAATCTAGCGATGTCAGCCGTAAACCACAATTTTCTTATAAGACTATCGCAGAGCCACGACCATCAGTCGTTACTTCGCTGCCGACTGATAAACTCTTAAACGGTGACATTTTGCTATGACGTTTCATGAATGACAAATCGTAGTAAACAAATCGTAGTAAAACAGTACCACATAATAATCCCTACGCGTCACGCTCACATCAATCGATGTTTTAATTAGTCGATTTATATGGGTTGCGCACCAAACAGCTAATGAAAATACTCCGTTGAATATCGCACGTGTGCTCATATCGAAAAATATGGAACGGGTGAGAAGGCTTGTTTATATGATAAATTATCATATTGAGGTGTATTCCTTTCATAGCATCTGTATATGTTTACATGGAGCTGTATTCTTTTTATAAAGACCTGTCTATGTGCCAACAACAGACACTCCAACATATTAGTAGGGCCAATACTGTATTCTTTTTAGTTGTGACTCTCAACCAGTATTAGTCAGTCTGTCTGTTGGTCGTCGCACTAACCATCAGTTTTTTACACTCATGGCAAAGTAGACAAGTCACAACTATAGCTTGTTTGTGTAGTCTCCAAGGCTTACTCAGACGGGTACTCTGGCATGATGTGCACTTTAAGGGATTCATAATATTACTTACTGGTTAAAGGATAACTAAGCTCATCTCATGATATCTATACAAATGATCTAATAGGCCACATACAAACCATACATGGAATTGTAAGCTTTTAATCATCCCTTCAAAGAAAGTTATTCAGGCTTTAGAAGCTAAATGTTAATACATTTATACAGCGTATGATGGCTGTCATGATTTACTTTTCAACCAATCCGAAAAAAAACTGGAGTGTCTGCCTCGGGATATACGCTCATTCATAGAGGTGCCATCTATAGCTTAACAATGTAGTATACAAGCAGCTATGCAGGCAGACTGTTGAATATTTTGAAACTAATTTTACTGGAAGTTGTTGCTGCCTTAGCCAGGAACAACTTCCAGTCAAATTAGTTTCAACATATTCAACAAGCTGATTATTATATAAGACATTATGCAATGCATTGGCACTTACATGCCATCACACACTATCGCTAGAGGAGACAACATGGCGGAGATCACATTTACTCGATATTTCAAAGCAGATAATTCTAATACAGATACGGGAATGTGACCGAATATGAATGATATGGAATCTATAAACTAGAATCTGTCGATACAATACAACATTTGAAATGAGATCAGCATCCCTTTAAGACCTAGAGAAACATATTGCCATAGGTTAATAACATATAAATAGTTGCAGGATAAATAGTGTCTAAATACTACGTAATGAAAATCGATAAGTCCGACATGAAGTGTACGGATTGCGTGTCCGTGATGTATTTCTAATTTAATAAACGGTATGTTGAATACTTTGAAAATAAAAGCGTGCATATTCATAGCAAAATCCTTAAAAATAAAATTGCATACGTTTAGATGCTTACATTGTGGACCCAGATGTAAAGAAACGAAATAAATCTTAACATACTATGATTTCATTACGCATAAGTTAATATAATTTTTAGCTCACCAGGCCTGAATGGCCAATAAATTTTGCTGCAAGGATCCTATGCTGGTACCCTCCAGAATCTTCAGAATCTTGCTTGGTCAATTTTTTTGGGTGAAAATCTATTTACTGGAAATTGTCAAAATGCTACTCGTACGGATTGTATGTATATACCATTTAATGAACATTCTGTTGAATATTTTGAAACTAATTTAACTGGGTGCTGTTGGTGTCATAGGCAGCATCATCCCCCAGTCAAATTAGTTTTAAAATATTCAACAGCTTACCTGTATATAGTTACCATCATATTGGTGTTGTGGGTATTCAGTGTTCGATCGATCCCAATACTGGCAAAGCATGGAGGGAGCTTAACTGGGAATGGGAAGAGCACAGCTAAAAGTAGATTCATACATTGTGAAGTTTTCTCTAAGTGGTTTGCACAGTTATGCATTAACCGTCATCATTACCGGGTGTGTTTTGTACCAATCCTTCGCATGCCCATTGTCCCTCAAAGCTCTATAAACAAATTCAGTTTCCACGATTCCCGGACTTAAGCTCTGCAGGAAGAAATATATTGTTAATCATCATCATCATCATCATCATCATCATCATGCGGTTGATGTTTGTGCCAGCAACAGCACCATAAACAATTTAACCATTGAAATTCCAATGTCTCATTTTCTATGCAGCTTTACAGGAAAACTATTAAATATTTTGAAACACATTTGAATTGAATCAGTTGCTGCTAGATGCAGCAACAGGTCCCAGTCAAGTTAGTTTCACAATAGTCAACATACGGTCACCTACGTCATAATATTGTCGTTTCTGGACCGTGAAGATAAAATGGTTAATAGCTAGAACTCCCGTCAAACCTGTCATACGCCACCACTTTTTGGAGTACCCTCCTGCAAGTCACAACCGTACGACATGGCTTCAGGAGTAACAATATGAAGAATTCAAGAATTGCCATCTATTGACCCTAAAGACAGGCGATCTCTTGAGCAGCTTTGACTGTGCATTATTTGGCAGACGGTGTGTACAACCTTTTTTAAAGACCTGCCACACCCATCTGGGAATAATGCATGTAGAAAGGATGCATAATTTATGGATCTGCGAATAAACAGGTAGGTTTTAGAATTATTAATATAATAATCATAATGGCATATTAACGCGGAAGATGAGGTTAATGTATGTATGTATGATTACTGTATTCTGAGGCTGTAGTAGTAGAAACATCCTACAGCTGCAACCAGTCCTTCTTCGCTGTTGCCCACTGTGTCTTGTCCTCAGCCAAAATCCTTAGCTTCCTCAGGTCCATTCTTGACTTGAGTGTGCCTATTCCTGCTTTCTTGAGGTCACCTAGTAGCACGCTTAGCAGATTTATGCAATGAGGTCCTCTCCTGGTTCTGTATTTGCGGGCTCCGAGTAGGGCGAATTCCAAGGCTCTCTGTGCTGGTATGTCTTCTGGCATCCTTAGCACATGGCCAAACATGGACCGTTTTTGCTGGGCGACTTTTACAGACAGTGGCGGCGTATTACACAAATCGTATAGTGCATCATTGGAAATTATGCTCTCTGGCCATCGGTGTCCAGTGATGGTGCGTAGGTGTTTTCGGTGGCAGGCGTCAAGTTTGTCTAGAGCTGTCTCTGGAGCTTCCCAGCCGTTACAGTTATACAACATCAAGGATACGCAGGTTGCATTGTATAAACGTAGGCATCTTACCAAGGGCATTTTTGATCTACGAATCCATAGCTTCCAGAAGAACTGGAAAGCTATGTTCCCCTATAACCTATGCGATTAATATGTAACATCAATGAATTATTGCATAGGAGTAATTAATTTCCAAAATGATAGATGTTTAGGCAATCATAATGATGCAGGTGCTAGGCATTATTGCACCAGCCTAATTTGAAGGAGGTATTGGGGTGGGATGGGAGTGGGGATGTGGGTGTGGGTGGAGGTGGGGCCTGGGGTTGCATTGCCACCATAGAAGCGAGTGATACAGAGACTAGATGGATGATAATAGCTATATAGCCTGTTATGTAGTTTCTTGGAGGATATTAGGTTGTGTCATGGATGACCATATTAAATTACCCGGTCAAACGCAGTCATTCTATTCTATCCTTTCATTGATTAAAACCATTATGCGATGAATAACGAGCTTAAAATACCGTAATTCTGATATGTGAGTTGGCGTGGCTCAGTTCGTTCCTGAGGCCTTCTGCTAAGGCTGTTATTGAAAACTTCGAGCCAGAATAGAATGAAGTCTTGGGTATCACAATATGTCCGGCAAGACTGTAATTAAGGAAACCTGATTAATAGTACAGTTCTGTGATAATTGCAAATAATTACAAACAAGCACGCGCGTAGGCGCGCACGCTCGCGCACGCACATACACACACATGCGCGCACACACACACACATCCATATTAATGATTTAATCTGACCTAATAATCTAATCTGAGTGATAAGTAGATAAATGGATATTGTACAGAACTCCATCAATGCTTCCTGCACATACATGGCTGATGCAGATCTGTTAAGCGTGTCTAATGATATTTGGTAGGCATGCTTTCCTTAACCAAGGTGATGGTGTCCAATATCCATATCATACTTATATAGTTACTAACCTCAGATAAAGGGATACCTGTTAAAAGTATAATGTGCCCGTCATCCACTCCTCGTTCCTTCATGCTCTGGTAAGATTCACGTGTGCATATAGTCGTCGCCAACACATTCACCTGAAATGAAATGCTAGGAATCGACCGACCGACCAACCAACTGATCGCCCGACCGACCGACCGACCGATCGATAACGATCGATCAACCAGCCAGCCAGCCAGCCAGCCAGCCAACCAACCACTAAAGATTGATTGATTGATTGATCGATTGATCGATCGATCGATTGATTGATTGATTGTCTATATTTAATATGCTTGAGTGGTATGCATGCACGTGTAAGGCAACATGAATGCCTCTCTGACCTTTGGGAGATTAGCATTGATATGAAGTAAGTGACAAAGCAGTAATCGTCCTTAGACAGTACAATGATATTAGAACAGGATGCTGAAGCGTAAAATATATAATATATCACTACAGCCATTATATATATATATATATATATATATATATATATATATATATATATATATATATATATATATATATATATATATATATATATATATATATATATATATATATATATATATATATATATATATATATATATATATATATATATATATATATATATATATATCCAATGTTGCCATGTCGCCCGTGCTCCAGTAATCTGGTAAATATATGTACATCATCTACAACATAAGTACGCTTTCATCAGGTATATTACAGTTCAGAAATAACGTAACATTTTTCAAGAAAAAAACTGAAACATGTTAGTTAGTACAATTTTGAACATGTTTCAGGAGACGGGCCGTAGGAATAGGGGGAGCAGGGAAGGGGGTGATGGCATCGCTCCTCCACACTTTTCCCACTGACCAGTCAATAAAGCAAAGTCAGTAAAATTATTTTATATTCGTTGCTACAGTAACACTGTAGTGTATTGTTATCAATATTCATGTGATACGTTTATCACTTGAAGCATTGCATAATTGAGGGAGAAAGATGTCAACTCCGCGCCGGTCTCTTCCGTAAGTACCAAATTTGTTGGGAAACTAAGTCATCAAGGATTGCGGGCTGACATCCACATACAGAGGCAACTCTGACTATGTCTAACTTTCTAACAAGAAACTGTACTCGACATCCTCGGACAACGCAATCTTCCAAGGAGCTTACCATAGCTACGTGGAATGCACGTGGCCTGACTGCAACACCAAAGAAGCAAACCGTAGGCGCAAGACTGTGAACACTATAAAATCGATATCACATGCATTCAAGAGACTAACGTAGCTAAACACTCAGAGCACATCAATTTCAGACAGGCCATAAGCTAGTAGTCATGGAGCAAAAACAGGCCACTTACCGTGGAAGATGTCATTAGTTTTGGATACGTCAGTGATTGCATTGCATTTATCGACCTGGCTATACCAACACGAAAGCGCACCACCATTAAGTGTCGCATAGTCAATGCATATGGACCAATTACCGAAAGGGCCAAAGAGAATCCAGCTATATAAGATCCCTTCTATGCAGAACTGAGCTCCGCCATTACTCTCCCAGCTGGATGGCAACTGTTCGTGTGTGCCGATTTCAACTCCAAGCTGGGTAAACTCGGCATTGCGGACAAAAGTTCAGGACTGGCTCATGCATGGGATCGTATGGAGAGGGCACACGCAACAGCAATGGAGATGCACTGGTGGCATTCCTTAGTTCCAATGGCCTATTTGCCACAAATACAGCTTTCAAACACCCATGCCATCACCGGACAATATGGACTGGACACATTGGTGATCGCAAAGCCCCAAAAGGTTCTAAGGCTACAAAGGCTGTCTTAAACCAAATATATTTCATACTATGCAAGACAGCAGCAAAACCCTATACTTCGGGATGCTCGTTCCTATGGAGGCACATACCTCAATTCTGACCATAAGCCAGTCATTACACACCTCCATATGAACCAGCTCTGCCTAATGTATAAACGCCATACCAGGCAAGAGGGTAGAGTAACCCACAACTTACCCAAGCTCATCAGCGACACTGACACTCAAATGTCATACAAAAAGGCCCTCGGGGAGCAGATAGCTAACATCGACGTTAGCTCCGATCCAAACGAATCCTTAACCAAAATACTGATATCTATGGAATTATCAGCTACTAGCACCATAGGTGTTCTAAAAACAATAGCACTAGGTATACTGATGACCATCTCGTAGTAAAACTGTCAGCAGAACCGAAAGCGTTACGTCTGCGCATCTATTCAAGTGGCCACAGTGAAGATCGCACCAAACTATGCCAGGAACGCAATAACATTCTGCGCCACATTAGCTAATGCTTAAAAGATCTTGCTATCCAACAAGCAGGCACCCTAGCAGATGCAATCACTGACATGGATTACTGCCACAAAATGTTTCGGGCAGTCCGAGCCCTGATAGTTGCTGACAACACACCACCACTCACTGTACACAACTCTGAAGGACACTTTATCGGCAAAGCCAAGGCAATTCCAGAATCGTTCAAGGAACAGTTCACTGACCACGACGATGAGCCCTTGCACCCATTCTCAGGAGACCCCACGTGCATCTGAACCTGATGGCATGAGCAATGAACTATTCAAATATGCATGTGACATTATCTCAAACCACTCACGCACATAATCAATTCAGCTTTTATGCACCACCTTCCCATCGACACTGTAGGCCAAGGCATCCTTATCGCGCTGCCCAAGCCCAAGAAGCTACCTGCCGCCACCCCACCCCGAGCCAATCTACGGCCCATTGTGCTCCTTAACAGCATATGGAAAATCCTATCCAATGTTGCTCTATGCCGCATCCGAGACAAAATCTACGACTTCACCGGATCATGTCAAAGTGGCTTCAAACCTTGTTGGCAGCTGCGCAGATATTGTATGGGATCAACGCATGCTTGTGTCGGTAGTCATGTCCAAACACTGGGATTTCCACTAAATGGGCATTGACATGACATGAGCCTTGGACACAATTAAACGCTCAAAGAGCCTAGATGTACTACGCCAGACCAGTTGCAATGAAGATGAGCTACGACTAGTGAGACGACTGCTTGCAGACACCAAGCTGAGAGTACTCTGTGGCGGCAAACCATGGAGGAAAAGTAAAATCCTGGGCTCACTGCTTTGCAGTACTGCTGACATTGCTGCACGCTGCATCATGGGGAACATAGTTTTCCATCTCTTCTGGAAGCTATGGATTCGTAGATCAAAGATGTCCTTGGACACCGATGGCCAGAGAGTATAATTGCCAATGATGCACTATACGAGATGTGTAATACGCCGCCGCTGTCTGTAAAAGTCGCTCAGCAAACATGGTCCATGTTTGGTCATGCGCTAAGGATGTCAGAAGACACACCAGCACAGAGAGACTTGGAATTCGCCCTACTCGGAGCCAGCAAATACAGATCCAGGAGAGGACGTCATTGCATAAATATGTTAAGCGTGCTTTGAGGTGACCTCAAGAAAGCTGGATTAGGTACACTCAAGTCAAGAATGGACCTGAGGAAGCTAAGGATTTTGGCTGAGGATAAGACACAGTGGGCAAAAGCGAAGAAGGACTGACTGCAGCTGTATGATGTTTCTACTACTACAGCCGCAGAATACAGTAATCATACATACATTGTATAATTGTAATTTGAATACCCGTGCACTGTCATCGTAAAGATTTGAGAAATCTGCCACTTGAGAAATCATATAAACTGAGAGTCAAATGCAAGTAAATTGAACAATTATGCACGTCAATGCTGAAAATGAACTCACGTTCAGTATATTGCGTCGTATAAAGACATGGTTGAAGAGAAATATGACACAGACACATTTGGTTAATTCTAAGCATGATTCACAATGCCACATTATGTACCCACAGTGAGAAAGCGGTACATCATGTTGTATTGACAATCAGGTATCACCTTTTTATTAATTAAAAAACCAAAAAATTTACTTTGTCATTGTGTCAATCGTTTGCCTCAGGAAATGCAGTAGATGCCATCAGAGACTATCTAGATTCTTACATTTTCCCCCAGACCACCACTCCCACCCCCTCCCCTCACCCCCACTTAGATAATCATTCCTACGCCAATGGGAAATAGTTTGTTAAATATTTTGAACATACTTGAACTTGAAGACAGTTCAAAATATTCAACAGTACATTTTATTTTGTTTTGGAAGCATGTTAAGTTATTTCTTAGCTGTATTGTACCAGGTAATCTATGTACCTTATGATTTATAGACTATTGAGAATTAGCTTTACTTACCTCCAACATATATCTCCAATATTTTGTTTCTCCGGACAATAGTGATGAACCTTCATGTCTAAGACCAGCGTTGTTAATGCAGACATCCACACCATCATACTGTTTCTTTATCTCACTAAACATCGTCAGAATATCGTCCTCCTTTCTCAAGTCACATCTTATGGCGAGCAAGCTTCCTAACTTACCACTCAGTTCATCTGCAATAGCCTGAAAATTAGGCAGCTACTATATTTTGTCTCTATTTATCTATGTATTTGTATCGGCATCTTATATTTTGAATATAACGTAGCACGCCGTAGGTCTAGTCCCTAAAAACCTTTTCCCCCAGTGAGAGGTATCTACGGATTGCCGTGACGAGGGCTGTGATTCGCTGGTGGATTATAGCCTGTCAGCCAATGACAGCCATCGATAGAGAAAATAATGGGATTCCTTACCATGACAATATGACATCATACATTGGCAATGTTATGTTCTGGCATAGGCCTACTACTATTATGGCATCGCATTACAAAATTTGCATTAGAACCGGGCAGTCATACTAAGGAAAGACCAGTGGCGTATGTGTAACAATCTATCTATAGGGGCCTAGTCAATCGCTAGTAAGAGTTAATTCTTAATCGAGCTTAACCCTCTTCAGGAGATTGAACAAAATTACTTTAAACATTTTCCGAGTTGACTAAATCCTATAATAATACGTAGGTCAATAACCATGTTGGATGTATGTTAGTTCCAGATAAAAGTGATTGCGAGCCATGCATGCAGCCGGCCACACAAGATGTTCAATATACAGGTTCAAACCAACAGATCTTAAACAAAGCCTCACCCATCACTGCCATAATGTTGCTTCCTCTGGCCACTAAATACACATCATGCATTCAAGAGAATATGAACACGAGTGCACAAGGTGCATGTAGCAAACATATGGAACAGCAATGCACCAGTAATCATCTCCACCTCCCATTGACGCCTATTGAACTTAGATCAGATTCCTGCACACACATAAAATCCCGTAAATCTCATCCACACGAAACCAAAGTGTAAAACAATAGATATGTGAGGAAGAACAACAAGTGCGATGCGTTCTGGTTACAACATAGTCAGCTTTTCTTTTGGGAAATATAGTTGACAAGCCAATCGACCGACAGACAGACAGGCAGACCGATAAATAGAGCTATACAATTTCAACTCGCAAATATCTGCCCATAGAAATCTTGGTTTGATTGGCGTCTATCGAGTCCCTGATACCAGGTCCCATATCTAGACTGGTTTTATTTCAGTCTATTATTTTAGCTTTCCAGCTTTTACACTGGTACTCATTTATACTCCTAGGTGGAGAGAGGCATGGAGCGAAGGAGATTGCCAATGTTTCCAACGACGGTGAGATAGTGCACAGCTCAGGTGCAAACCGAAAGCACTAGTACACGCCCATCCAAAAACCACCTGCCTTTGGAGGACCAATGAAAAAGCGTGTTTATCCTCCCCCTTTGGCCTTTACTACTCCCGATTTGAAACGTGAGAGTTAATAACGTACTTGCATTTTAGCCACATCTCTGGCACACCCAACGACCTTCATTCCATGAGAAACCAGAGCGCGTACAATGGCTGCTCCTATGCCAACAGAAGCACCTGTCACCAGAGCCAGGCGTCCTTTCCAACGATCCATATTTCTATAAGGATGTCAAAAGTAATGAAAAATATCTATAGAATAAAAGCTAAGAAACGCTGGCAATTGGACGCTGATTTGCACATCATCCTGTGTGTATTATCTTCATAATCTTATGAGATGATGTTCTACAAAATCAGCCTCCACAACTGCATGTTTATTAAATAGTAGACGTACAATTCGTGCATCGTGTCGGACTATTAAGAGTTAAAGACGGGCCAAATAGAATCATTTATGGCGTAATGATTATGACGTCATCATATACGCCGCGTAGCTGATTATGACGTCAAATGACGTCAGAGTATAGATGGATACTCTGGAAAGGTGAATTAGACCTGATATTCTCATTTACCGACCTGGTCAATTTCATCGCTCAGCCTCGTTGACTGCATTTCAATACATGCAAGCCACATTAGCACATACTGTGCGGAAGTAAATCTAATCTAAGTCTGTAAGGTTCTATGCCCCAAAGCGGAATACGTGGCCTGTCATGTCGAAAGTGATCCTTCATGGACAAACCCATACTAAAAGCTAGGGAAAATTAAGAATCCCGGAGAAATAGCATCATGCATCTGAAGAACGCAGACAAAAGGGTGATGCACTTCCAGCAACACCCTGATGGTAATGAACAGCAAATCTTCTGATGATTGTCCACATAAAGCAGAACACACTCTCAATTCTAGACAGACTGCCCTATTGTCAGTATTAGACATTGCTTATCCGCTCACCGCCATTGGGAGCACAAAAGCAAATCAAATCAGATGATACAACAGAGAACGAATTCTGTTAACCCTGTAACCCACGAATTCGCTCAAGAAAAATCCTATCGTCCACATATTTCTGGGCTTCGGAACACTCATAGCAGGTAGGCCTATTAAGTGTGTATTGCCATCAACGCGCCCTGTCCAGATTATTAGGTCATGCTCGTGAGAGCTTATGTTAGTGAGCAACTTTGGAAGTATTTTGTATGATACAGGCATGTTTCATATTGATAGGCCATATGTGTTGTAATATAAATAACTTTGTAATTATAATGTTACGATCAACTACGCAAGTGGCATCTAACAAAATATACAGGTAATTAGCGTTCTTGAAAGATTCATAAGCTACTTTCAACATGGTTCATAGAAAATAACTTATCAAACATTCGTAATTTATCAAGCCTATTTATATAGTTAAGTTATAATGGCGCCAGAAGACGCAAGGTGTTTCATCCAGCACAACGCTTTTCTAACCTAGCAGGCACATGACGTTGTTTCAACATTGAATCCACGTTGAACTCATGTCATGACGTGATTTCAACATGAATTCATCGTTGAAACAAGGTCATGTGACTGCTGGGATGTGCCTGGTAGCAATTATGAAAATCTGGCTTTCAAGTCCATACCTACATTAGTTCCACAGGTAAAATGGAATCAAATTTATTCATCAGTAACGTGTTTGTAGTATTTGTATGGAAGGACTTCAATTTACAGCTGTGTTTCAAACATATTGTAGTAACTTAGCTACGTATAAAAGGTTACTCACCCAACAGAGGTCTTGAATCGGCCAGTGGAACCAGCGGCAGATGTGCACGGTTCAGGTTCCAAGGTACGACTGTCGGGCGTCCGTAGAAACGGCGGGAATCAGCTAGCCCGGCAGCCGCGAAACCCGAACTGCGGAATTGCGGGATACCGCCAGCACCACACTCTCCCCCGTTTATAAAAACATGCTTGTTTAATTAAAAATCTTATCTTTTAATTAAAAATCTTATCTAAAAATCTACTCTTTTAAAAATCTGCACACCATAAAAACACACAGGCATTGACGCTCAACTGCTAAAGGTAGCAAAAGAAATTGCCAATTAAAAAGATATAGGTGTCGATCCATCTAGAAGGAAGGAGCGGTTAATAATAAAACAGATGGATAGATCAACAGCTGCCGGACGAGGGCCAGCGTCACAGATTTAAAAATAGCATAGCATCCTAACTAAAATTAAGGACAGTGGTTTTCCACCACAGTAGAAAACTGACAGAATTGACGGAATTGCCGAATTGATAAAGAAGTAATAAAAATAATCTCACATGAATTTAGTTGGAGTGTTATTTGAAATTAACGTATGTGAGATTCGAGGAAAACCTATGAATATTGCAAATTTTTTTTTTAAATTTAGTGAATATTTTTAACCTTAACCTTTTTGATAACCCTCTTATATAATTGAAACGGATCGGAATCCACAAATTTAGGAAATCCGGAAAACCACTATCCCTATCACAATACAGATATCTGAATGAAGCTAAACGGAACGGATAATACAGCAGAAGAAAGAAACATATGAATTTGCGCTATGACTAACGCGCCAATTACTTCGCGCATTAGGAAATGATAAGCGTAAGAAATGCATCTGTACGATTTATGCAGTCTTTGCTAAATGCATATTATAAATATGCTGTCATATGCAAGACTTCTGCATTATAGAGTAATGCACATTATAAATATGCCTGAGTTATGCATTATAGAGTAATAATGCATCATTGCATCATTTTAACATGTAATTGCTACACGTTTAATAAATGAAATACCTAGGTATGGCAGTATATAATATGTTGGCCTAATATAAAATATCTGAACGGACCTATGTAGAATTAATATACCTGGGCTATCCTATAAAATATCTGTGCTGACCTAATAAAACCATATATAATATATTTGAGCTACCCTATAACATATCTGAGCTGACAAATGTAGAACTGGCATTAAATAGCTAGCCTATACAGGATTTCACTATACATAGATGAGTTTGCATCATAACATATGATGCATATACTTATAAAAGCGTGTACATGGATTTAATCCATATACACATAACAGAGAGCATTATTATGACCACACGTCATGACGGACAATAATTGCAGTTAACAATACAATGCGTATGTATGATTAATGTGTAACAATTTACACATCATTTGACAACGCATATCTGTAATGTGCGATCAAGAAATGCGTAAATATAACCACACATTACTACGCGCAATTATTCACGCGTCATTTGAAAAAACGCATAATTATAATAACGCGTTCTGTGAGTCATACTGCGATGGACCCCTGTTGGTTTTTGGTATCTCACGGAGTATTATTGCTGGAAAAAGCCACTATGTGCTTATGTGTCCAACTAATTTAGTGTCCCAAAACTTACAAAAAATAGAACATCACGATTTTGCTGTTGCTGAAACTAAAGCTAAGATGGAAACGGAACATAAACCAATAATTATACATGTTTTCCGGACAAGTTGTATGTCTTCAGTGTCATGCAGCATATTAAAATTTGAAGTCATAATTCGCGGGATTGGGTTTGAGAGGCAGAATGGATAAGCGAGACATTAGTTACATGGGAGAAATGGATTTTGGTTTGAGAGTTGCTGAGACTAATGTTGGATCTAAGGTAGGCATGGAAGGGAGAGAAGGTGGTTTGTGAGGAATGGGCTTTAGAAGCAGGATAAATGATCGGGATATGGATCACCAAAGGGGCAGGATGGCAGAGAGGAATGCCGCATCTGGGGGCCATATGCAAGAAAGAGATATTGGCCATAGGTCCCACGGTGAAGAGCATAGTGCTGGCTCTAGAGGTATGCTGTATGAGAAAAGCAGAATACAGGAGAGAGATGGTGGTACTAGGACCCGAATAGATGACATGAGAGATGTTATCCGTAAAGCTCATGTGGAAGAGAGGGATATCGTAACATATAGGATGGAAGACAGTAATGATATCCATATGGCTAGAATGGCGGAACAAGGAAGATTAGATAGGAGAGATGTTGATTCTGCATCTAGAACGGATGAATTGTACGGTGAATCTAGAGGTATGATTACTGCTGGCAAGATGCTGCGTACAGCTATGAATGAGCCTCCTCGAGGTCTGGCACAAATCACCGACTACAGGGCTGTGAAGAATGACGAGAGCAGAAGTATGATAAAGATCAGTCTTGGTGAGGGCAACACAAAGCTGAGAGAGCTGATGAAGTTGTGGATGTTGGACAACATGAGAGCAGAGAAAGAGAAGAAAGAGACGCCAGCCCTTCGTCGGATTGAACTTGATATTGAGGCAGTTAAGCAGGAAAAGTATAGATCGAGTATTACTTTAAGGAAGCTGATGAATCTTGGTCCAACGGGACTAACGCTGGAACAGATTCGCGGAGAAGAACTCCTGTTTTGTCTCATTGCTCGGGGGGCAGCGTTCCTGCAGACGAGTTTGAAAGTGGCCAGTAGGGAGGATGTGAACGTATTATTTTGTAACATTATCGGGAATGCTCTGTTTCTGATGAAGCAGAAGTGTGGCAGTGATGTCATCCAGGATTTGCTGACGGTCGCTAACGACGTACAGAGACGGCGGATCATCACGAGCATGCAGTCTCACTGCCTTGCATTGACTATGCATCAGTATTCTTCTCTGTGTGTCATTAAAGCTCTATGTGTCGCTCCATCAGATTCTAAGCTGATCATCACTAACGAGCTTCAAGGTCATGTGATGGAGTGTGCGGTACAGAAGCATGCGTCGGGTGTACTCGAGGCGTGTATCAGATACATGGATGCGGAACACGTCCAGTTTATCATAGAGGAGGACCATCAGAGTAGCTTCTACGACCGGGGGATGACATTCTAGAGTCATTGTACGAAGAGCCATCCCAGTAAGCTCTACGAACTGGTGATGACGTCCTAGTGTCATGGTGAGAAACTGATCGCGACTCCCTCTTAGGTTCTCTAGGGGTATATACCCCCCTAGGAGCCAGGTTATCAACTAGGGTATGATCACCCCTTTGTTGACTAGTTGAGTTAAGGAGTGCCTTGTATTTGATACCTTGAGCTAACAGTTCCATGTTCAGTCTAGCTACCGTCTCTTCCAGGGATTCTTCCCTTGGGTGTGAGTCGACCCCACCAACAGCGCCTTCATCATTGATGTCGAATACGACTTCCCCAGCATGGAGCAATCGTGCAAGGATTGTAGCTGTGGCAGGCAGATCAGTATCTGCCTTAATGTCGGCCAGGGATATGAAACCTCCTCTGGACTCACGAAAATTTACTATGCCAGCTGCTCGAACTTTACCAATATTATGGAGTGCACCAAGTTCCTCCACGGTTGCAGTGTTAATACACAAAGGTTTCGTCATTATGGGTCACCGGTTGATTTATACCAAGGAAGCGAAATTAATATCCGCTAAAAAAGTAATATCACCTACTGAAATAAGTCGTAAGCGTATGCTTACTGAAATATATAAATCACTGAGTAGTGATGGTGGTGCAACTCCAGAGAACGTCTAAATGAATCTTCCGAAGCCAAACCAAATTCAGTAACGTACGTGCATGCAAACCATCCTTCAGAAACTCGAAAGTATAATGATAACGGACGCGTTTACGTGCACTAGATTTTTTTACGGAGTATTAACTCTACACTGCACTTGATGGTGTGTACACCAATATCTGCATTAATTTTCTCAATTCTATCATTGAGAAGAGAGAGTTGGTCATGCAGTTGCAGCTCTTGGTCTTTGAAGGAACAGGGATTCAAATGGTGAAGTTGCTCATTATACAGGACCAGAGAATACGCCGGGATATCGATAAATTTCACCGTTTGGCCGTAATGCCTTACTATGTCTATCGCACGTTGATAGTGTTGGCAAATGCGGTCTACCGCGAGTTCATCATCGGCTGTCCTTAAATAGACAAAACCGTCGCCTCGTTTCTCGGTAAGGTCGCACGTTCCGGCCCAGATATAGAAAACGATCCGGTGAAATTTCTGAACGGCGCTGGCTATTCTCGACTGCAGAATATTGACCAAGTCTTGTGTAGTACCACCGCTTTTACACCAATACTCAACAAACCCAGTTTGATCAGCTCTTTTCAAAATGAAACCTTTACTTGTACCCAACAAAATCGCTTTGTGGGTAAAGGACTGATCCAACGAAAACTGGGTGCGAGCCAAAAACTCCTCAGATTTAACTTGAAAAGGAGGCATAAGCTGAGTATTGTTTCAACGGAGTAACTAGCAATGTGATTATGAACTTTTTGAATTAATAATAACAAGAAAAAAACCAAAACAAATAGTGTTCAGCGTAATTAGTAAACCTAATATTACAATTGAAACATATTTGTTAATTAGAAGGGAGATTACCCTCTAATGTTCAAAAAGTTAATAATAATGATAATAATAACAACAAAAGTGATTTATATCACTTCTTTATTTCAAATAATTCTGAAATAAACAAAGAAATTGAACTGTAATTAACATATAAAGAAATATCGAAAAACCGACGGTTAAATTACAGCTCAGAATCGCGTACATATGACACTGAAGACAACTAACAATAACAATCCAGAAACTATAGGGTTGTCATTCCACGGAATACTGACATAGATGAAAGGAACTAAGCACGAAAATATACCTCAATTCATTACAGTTCAAATAAATAACATTGAATCTTGAATTTATGACGTATATGACGTATGTATGTAAGGTATATTAATCTATATACCCGACATTTGCATGCCTAGTATAAATAAATAATATATATTTAACTATAACTCACCTATCATCCGTGATTGTTAAATACTAAAAAAATAACTATCAATAATCAAAATGGCGGCCAAAGTCTGTAAAATTGACGTTCGGGCAGGACTAGAGTAGTCCTTATATTTCCGAGAATTCTATCTTTTTTTTCAGCAAAATCGAGGGTAGAATTTAGAAATAACTAATAACAATTTTTAATTTAGGGCCCAAAGTACTCCTGACACCATTTGTAGTAACTTAGCTACGTATAAAAGGTTACTCACTCAACAGAGGTCTTGAATCGGCCAGTGGAACCAGCGGCAGATGTGCACGGTTCAGGTTCCAAGGTACGATTGTCGGGCGTCCGTAGAAACGGCGGGAATCAGCTAGCCCGGCAGCCGCGAAACCCGAACTGCGGAATTGCGGGATACCGCCAGCACCACAATATTTTGACTATTCAAGGCACCAGAGAAAGAGTCAAACTCCTGTTTACTAGACAGGCATCCTAACCAATTGAGCTATGGCGCCAGAAGACACACTATTACGTGGTTACCCAGCACAAATCTTTTTCTTTGTGCTTGGTAGCCATTTTGAAAATCAAGCTATTAGTTCCAGAGGTAAAATGGAATAAAATTTATTCATCACTAACATGCTTATAGCATTTTTATGGAATGAGTTCAATTTACAGCTGTGTTTGAAACATATTTTGGTTTTACAAGGCACCCGAGAGAGTCGAACTATCGACCTACTGTTTACTAGACAGGCGCTCTAACCAACTGAGCTATGGCGCAGAAGACGCAACGTGTTTCATCCAGCACAACGCTTTTCTAATATAGGTGGCACATGACGTTGTTTCAACATTGAATCCACGTTGAAATCATGTCATGACGTAATTTCAACATGAATTCAACGTTGAAACAAGGTCATGTGACTGCTGGGATGTGCCTGGTAGCAATTATGAAAATCTGGCTTTCAAGTCCATACCTACATTAGTTCCACAGGTAAAATGGAATCAAATTTATTCATCAGTAACGTGTTTGTAGCATTTGTATGGAAGGACTTCAATTTACAGCTGTGTTTCAAACATATTTTGACTATACAAGGCACCAGAGAAAGAGTCAAACTCCTGTTTACTAGACAGGCATCCTAACCAATTGAGCTATGGCGCCAGAAGACACACTATTACGTGGTTACCCAGCACAAATCTTTTTCTTTGTGCTTGGTAGCCATTTTGAAAATCAAGCTATTAGTTCCAGAGGTAAAATGGAATAAAATTTATTCATCAGTAACATGCTTATAGCATTTATTTGGAATGAGTTCAATTTACAGCTGTGTTTGAAACATATTTTGGTTTTACAAGGCACCAGAGAGAGTCGAACTATCGACCTACTGTTTACTAGACAGGCGCTCTAACCAACTGAGATATGGCACCAGAAGACGCAGGGTGTTTCATCCAGCACAACGCTTTTCTAACCTAGCAGGCACATGACGTTGTTTCAACATTGAATCCACGTTGAAATCATGTCATGACGTGATTTCAACGTGGATTCAACGTTGAAACAAGGTCATGTGACTGCTGGGATGTGCCTAGTAGCAATTATGAAAATCTGGCTTTCAAGTCCATCCCTACATTAGTTCCACAGGTAAAATGGAATCAAATTTATTCATCAGTAACGTGTTTGTAGCATTTATATGGAAGGACTTCAATTTACAGCTGTGTTTCAAACATATTTTGACTATTCAAGGCACCAGAGAAAGAGTCAAACTCCTGTTTACTAGACAAGCACTCTAACCAATTGAGCTATGGCGCCAGAAGACACACTATTACGTGGTTACCCAGCACAAATCTTTTTCTTTGTGCTTGGTAGCCATTTTGAAAATCAAGCTATTAGTTCCAGAGGTAAAATGGAATAAAATGTATTCATCAGTAACATGCTTATAGCATTTATTTGGAATGAGTTCAATTTACAGCTGTGTTTGAAACATATTTTGGTTTTACAAGGCACCAGAGAGAGTCGAACTCTCGACCTACTGTTTACTAGACAGGCGCTCTAACCAACTTTTTTTTTTTCTTTTTTTTTTCTTATTGGCTCAGGATGAAAGCTATTTCAAAGCCATAAAGTCTTCAGTACCTATCAGAATCTCTACAAATAACATTACAATAAACCTTTCTAGGCATCCCTCCTCTCCTCAATTGATCCTTAAACTGAAAATAGAGGAGAAGTCAGCCTTGCTTGCTTGCTCAAAAACTCACTCCCTCACACATTCACTAGATCCCACACTCATTCACTAAAACACCCACTCACTCACTCACGCATTCATTCATTCATTCATTCATTCATTCATCCACCCACTCCCACACACATATAATCTCTCACACTCTCATTTAGGCACTCATTCACTTGTTCATCACTCGGTCAAACCAAAAAGCCAACCTTCAAACATTTCACATTTTCAAACCTTAAAAACACCAAAAAACATTCAAGCAGTCAATAAAATCTCAAACAAAAAACTATTGGCATTCATATAAGCCACCAAAAAACCTAGCCACTAGCATCATCTAGCCATCCATTAAACCAGTCATTCAGTCATCTATGCATATTCATGCATCTATCGAACAGCCATTCATCTTCCAACCGACCTCCCGGTCAAAACACCAAAAAAAATAAAACCAAAACAAATCCTTCAGACACTGACTCAAACAATTAACCAAAAAATCTATCATGCAGAAATTTTTATGATTTTTTATTTTTATTTTTTGATTCCATGCCTGACTGAGAAATTAGTATTTCTCAAACAGACATGGAATCAAAAAACCATAAAAATCCCTATTTTATCAATCGGTTATGCACAAAATCAGACACACAATCCACCGCAATGCATCATAAAATATTATAAATTGCTTTAAGCTATAATATGTCTCAAGATTATTTAGGCTTCAATCAATCGCTTTCGATCATCATTGCCCTATATGTATTAAAAATTCCATAATATATTAACACATATTTATACAACTATATTCTAAATTGTAACAATTATTGATATGAATCTTCTACTAAAATCGTAAAAGTTAAAAAATATAATAAAAGTTGCCAGTGTCAATAAAATAAGCCCATTTGGTGAGATAGCTAAAAAGTTAGCAAACATCAAAATTCTAGCACAATTTGATCATCAGTTATTTTAATTAGTGGGTTTAGATTTTGTAATTTGTCATTGGATGCTACATTATTATGATGAAAGTTGTACCAGACAATGTTCTTAAGCATCGAATGACATATTTTTCTGAAGTATGGAGCTATAGGGAATACTCTCTCTTTCATCAAAGCTACCTGTCTGCGCTTGAAAATACAATATCGTGCCATACTTACAAAGATATTCAAAAATAGTGTGTTGACTGTGGATATTGAGTGATATGTTCCCGTTAAAATAACATTCATCTCATCAATCTTTAACAATTGTTCTTGGTTTGCTTGTTGACTCAGTATATCAACTTGATCAAGTATAAAGGATCTAAAATCATGAAGCATAGGACATTGCAAAAACAAGTGATGTAAAGTTTCAATTTGCACATTACACACTGGGCATAGATTATCATTGGTTTTACCAATACGCATTAATTTCTCCTTTGTAAAAATTGCATTGTCGCTCTAACCAACTGAGATATGGCACCAGAAGACGCAGGGTGTTTCATCCAGCACAACGCTTTTCTAACCTAGCAGGCACATGACGTTGTTTCAACATTGAATCCACGTTGAAATCATGTCATGACGTGATTTCAACGTGGATTCAACGTTGAAACAAGGTCATGTGACTGCTGGGATGTGCCTAGTAGCAATTATGAAAATCTGGCTTTCAAGTCCATCCCTACATTAGTTCCACAGGTAAAATGGAATCAAATTTATTCATCAGTAACGTGTTTGTAGCATTTGTATGGAAGGACTTCAATTTACAGCTGTGTTTCAAACATATTTTGACTATACAAGGCACCAGAGAAAGAGTCAAACTCCTGTTTACTAGACAGGCACTCTAACCAATTGAGCTATGGCGCCAGAAGACACACTATTACGTGGTTACCCAGCACAAATCTTTTTCTTTGTGCTTGGTAGCCATTTTGAAAATCAAGCTATTAGTTCCAGAGGTAAAATGGAATAAAATTTATTCATCAGTAACATGCTTATAGCATTTTTATGGAATGAGTTCAATTTACAGCTGTGTTTGAAACATATTTTGGTTTTACAAGGCACCAGAGAGAGTCTAACTCTCGACCTACTGTTTACTAGACAGGCCCTCTAACCAACTGAGCTATGGCGCCAGAAGACGCAAGGTGTTTCATCCAGCACAACGCCTTTCTAACCTAGCAGGCACATGACGTTGTTTCAACATTGAATCCACGTTGAAATCATGTCATGACGTGATTTCAACATGAATTCAACGTTGAAACAAGGTCATGTGACTGCTGGGATGTGCCTGGTAGCAATTATGAAAATCTGGCTTTCAAGTCCATACCTACATTAGTTCCACAGGTAAAATGGAATCAAATTTATTCATCAGTAACGTGTTTGTAGCATTTGTATGGAAGGACTTCAATTTACAGCTGTGTTTCAAACATATTTTGACTATACAAGGCACCAGAGAAAGAGTCAAACTCCTGTTTACTAGACAGGCACTCTAACCAATTGAGCTATGGCGCCAGAAGACACACTATTACGTGGTTACCCAGCACAAATCTTTTTCTTTGTGCTTGGTAGCCATTTTGAAAATCAAGCTATTAGTTCCAGAGGTAAAATGGAATAAAATTTATTCATCAGTAACATGCTTATAGCATTTATTTGGAATGAGTTCAATTTACAGCTGTGTTTGAAACATATTTTGGTTTTACAAGGCACCAGAGAGAGTCTAACTCTCGACCTACTGTTTACTAGACAGGCCCTCTAACCAACTGAGCTATGGCGCCAGAAGACGCAAGGTGTTTCATCCAGCACAACGCCTTTCTAACCTAGCAGGCACATGACGTTGTTTCAACATTGAATCCACGTTGAAATCATGTCATGACGTGATTTCAACATGAATTCAACGTTGAAACAAGGTCATGTGACTGCTGGGATGTGCCTGGTAGCAATTATGAAAATCTGGCTTTCAAGTCCATACCTACATTAGTTCCACAGGTAAAATGGAATCAAATTTATTCATCAGTAACGTGTTTGTAGCATTTGTATGGAAGGACTTCAATTTACAGCTGTGTTTCAAACATATTTTGACTATTCAAGGCACCAGAGAAAGAGTCAAACTCCTGTTTACTAGACAGGCATCCTAACCAATTGAGCTATGGCGCCAGAAGACACACTATTACGTGGTTACCCAGCACAAATCTTTTTCTTTGTGCTTGGTAGCCATTTTGAAAATCAAGCTATTAGTTCCAGAGGTAAAATGGAATAAAATTTATTCATCAGTAACATGCTTATAGCATTTATTTGGAATGAGTTCAATTTACAGCTGTGTTTGAAACATATTTTGGTTTTACAAGGCACCAGAGAGAGTCTAACTCTCGACCTACTGTTTACTAGACAGGCCCTCTAACCAACTGAGCTATGGCGCCAGAAGACGCAAGGTGTTTCATCCAGCACAACGCCTTTCTAACCTAGCAGGCACATGACGTTGTTTCAACATTGAATCCACGTTGAAATCATGTCATGACGTGATTTCAACATGAATTCAACGTTGAAACAAGGTCATGTGACTGCTGGGATGTGCCTGGTAGCAATTATGAAAATCTGGCTTTCAAGTCCATACCTACATTAGTTCCACAGGTAAAATGGAATCAAATTTATTCATCAGTAACGTGTTTGTAGCATTTGTATGGAAGGACTTCAATTTACAGCTGTGTTTCAAACATATTTTGACTATTCAAGGCACCAGAGAAAGAGTCAAACTCCTGTTTACTAGACAGGCATCCTAACCAATTGAGCTATGGCGCCAGAAGACACACTATTACGTGGTTACCCAGCACAAATCTTTTTCTTTGTGCTTGGTAGCCATTTTGAAAATCAAGCTATTAGTTCCAGAGGTAAAATGGAATAAAATTTATTCATCAGTAACATGCTTATAGCATTTATTTGGAATGAGTTCAATTTACAGCTGTGTTTGAAACATATTTTGGTTTTACAAGGCACCAGAGAGAGTCTAACTCTCGACCTACTGTTTACTAGACAGGCCCTCTAACCAACTGAGCTATGGCGCCAGAAGACGCAAGGTGTTTCATCCAGCACAACGCCTTTCTAACCTAGCAGGCACATGACGTTGTTTCAACATTGAATCCACGTTGAAATCATGTCATGACGTGATTTCAACATGAATTCAACGTTGAAACAAGGTCATGTGACTGCTGGGATGTGCCTGGTAGCAATTATGAAAATCTGGCTTTCAAGTCCATACCTACATTAGTTCCACAGGTAAAATGGAATCAAATTTATTCATCAGTAACGTGTTTGTAGCATTTGTATGGAAGGACTTCAATTTACAGCTGTGTTTCAAACATATTTTGACTATTCAAGGCACCAGAGAAAGAGTCAAACTCCTGTTTACTAGACAGGCATCCTAACCAATTGAGCTATGGCGCCAGAAGACACACTATTACGTGGTTACCCAGCACAAATCTTTTTCTTTGTGCTTGGTAGCCATTTTGAAAATCAAGCTATTAGTTCCAGAGGTAAAATGGAATAAAATTTATTCATCAGTAACATGCTTATAGCATTTATTTGGAATGAGTTCAATTTACAGCTGTGTTTGAAACATATTTTGGTTTTACAAGGCACCAGAGAGAGTCTAACTCTCGACCTACTGTTTACTAGACAGGCCCTCTAACCAACTGAGCTATGGCGCCAGAAGACGCAAGGTGTTTCATCCAGCACAACGCCTTTCTAACCTAGCAGGCACATGACGTTGTTTCAACATTGAATCCACGTTGAAATCATGTCATGACGTGATTTCAACATGAATTCAACGTTGAAACAAGGTCATGTGACTGCTGGGATGTGCCTGGTAGCAATTATGAAAATCTGGCTTTCAAGTCCATACCTACATTAGTTCCACAGGTAAAATGGAATCAAATTTATTCATCAGTAACGTGTTTGTAGCATTTGTATGGAAGGACTTCAATTTACAGCTGTGTTTCAAACATATTTTGACTATTCAAGGCACCAGAGAAAGAGTCAAACTCCTGTTTACTAGACAGGCATCCTAACCAATTGAGCTATGGCGCCAGAAGACACACTATTACGTGGTTACCCAGCACAAATCTTTTTCTTTGTGCTTGGTAGCCATTTTGAAAATCAAGCTATTAGTTCCAGAGGTAAAATGGAATAAAATTTATTCATCAGTAACATGCTTATAGCATTTATTTGGAATGAGTTCAATTTACAGCTGTGTTTGAAACATATTTTGGTTTTACAAGGCACCAGAGAGAGTCTAACTCTCGACCTACTGTTTACTAGACAGGCCCTCTAACCAACTGAGCTATGGCGCCAGAAGACGCAATGTGTTTCATCCAGCACAACGCCTTTCTAACCTAGCAGGCACATGACGTTGTTTCAACATTGAATCCACGTTGAAATCATGTCATGACGTGATTTCAACATGAATTCAACGTTGAAACAAGGTCATGTGACTGCTGGGATGTGCCTGGTAGCAATTATGAAAATCTGGCTTTCAAGTCCATACCTACATTAGTTCCACAGGTAAAATGGAATCAAATTTATTCATCAGTAACGTGTTTGTAGCATTTGTATGGAAGGACTTCAATTTACAGCTGTGTTTCAAACATATTTTGACTATTCAAGGCACCAGAGAAAGAGTCAAACTCCTGTTTACTAGACAGGCATCCTAACCAATTGAGCTATGGCGCCAGAAGACACACTATTACGTGGTTACCCAGCACAAATCTTTTTCTTTGTGCTTGGTAGCCATTTTGAAAATCAAGCTATTAGTTCCAGAGGTAAAATGGAATAAAATTTATTCATCAGTAACATGCTTATAGCATTTATTTGGAATGAGTTCAATTTACAGCTGTGTTTGAAACATATTTTGGTTTTACAAGGCACCAGAGAGAGTCTAACTCTCGACCTACTGTTTACTAGACAGGCCCTCTAACCAACTGAGCTATGGCGCCAGAAGACGCAAGGTGTTTCATCCAGCACAACGCCTTTCTAACCTAGCAGGCACATGACGTTGTTTCAACATTGAATCCACGTTGAAATCATGTCATGACGTGATTTCAACATGAATTCAACGTTGAAACAAGGTCATGTGACTGCTGGGATGTGCCTGGTAGCAATTATGAAAATCTGGCTTTCAAGTCCATACCTACATTAGTTCCACAGGTAAAATGGAATCAAATTTATTCATCAGTAACGTGTTTGTAGCATTTGTATGGAAGGACTTCAATTTACAGCTGTGTTTCAAACATATTTTGACTATTCAAGGCACCAGAGAAAGAGTCAAACTCCTGTTTACTAGACAGGCATCCTAACCAATTGAGCTATGGCGCCAGAAGACACACTATTACGTGGTTACCCAGCACAAATCTTTTTCTTTGTGCTTGGTAGCCATTTTGAAAATCAAGCTATTAGTTCCAGAGGTAAAATGGAATAAAATTTATTCATCAGTAACATGCTTATAGCATTTATTTGGAATGAGTTCAATTTACAGCTGTGTTTGAAACATATTTTGGTTTTACAAGGCACCAGAGAGAGTCTAACTCTCGACCTACTGTTTACTAGACAGGCCCTCTAACCAACTGAGCTATGGCGCCAGAAGACGCAAGGTGTTTCATCCAGCACAACGCCTTTCTAACCTAGCAGGCACATGACGTTGTTTCAACATTGAATCCACGTTGAAATCATGTCATGACGTGATTTCAACATGAATTCAACGTTGAAACAAGGTCATGTGACTGCTGGGATGTGCCTGGTAGCAATTATGAAAATCTGGCTTTCAAGTCCATACCTACATTAGTTCCACAGGTAAAATGGAATCAAATTTATTCATCAGTAACGTGTTTGTAGCATTTGTATGGAAGGACTTCAATTTACAGCTGTGTTTCAAACATATTTTGACTATTCAAGGCACCAGAGAAAGAGTCAAACTCCTGTTTACTAGACAGGCACTCTAACCAATTGAGCTATGGCGCCAGAAGACACACTATTACGTGGTTACCCAGCACAAATCTTTTTCTTTGTGCTTGGTAGCCATTTTGAAAATCAAGCTATTAGTTCCAGAGGTAAAATGGAATAAAATGTATTCATCAGTAACATGCTTATAGCATTTATTTGGAATGAGTTCAATTTACAGCTGTGTTTGAAACATATTTTGGTTTTACAAGGCACCAGAGAGAGTCTAACTCTCGACCTACTGTTTACTAGACAGGCCCTCTAACCAACTGAGCTATGGCGCCAGAAGACGCAAGGTGTTTCATCCAGCACAACGCCTTTCTAACCTAGCAGGCACATGACGTTGTTTCAACATTGAATCCACGTTGAAATCATGTCATGACGTGATTTCAACATGAATTCAACGTTGAAACAAGGTCATGTGACTGCTGGGATGTGCCTGGTAGCAATTATGAAAATCTGGCTTTCAAGTCCATACCTACATTAGTTCCACAGGTAAAATGGAATCAAATTTATTCATCAGTAACGTGTTTGTAGCATTTGTATGGAAGGACTTCAATTTACAGCTGTGTTTCAAACATATTTTGACTATTCAAGGCACCAGAGAAAGAGTCAAACTCCTGTTTACTAGACAGGCATCCTAACCAATTGAGCTATGGCGCCAGAAGACACACTATTACGTGGTTACCCAGCACAAATCTTTTTCTTTGTGCTTGGTAGCCATTTTGAAAATCAAGCTATTAGTTCCAGAGGTAAAATGGAATAAAATTTATTCATCAGTAACATGCTTATAGCATTTATTTGGAATGAGTTCAATTTACAGCTGTGTTTGAAACATATTTTGGTTTTACAAGGCACCAGAGAGAGTCTAACTCTCGACCTACTGTTTACTAGACAGGCCCTCTAACCAACTGAGCTATGGCGCCAGAAGACGCAATGTGTTTCATCCAGCACAACGCCTTTCTAACCTAGCAGGCACATGACGTTGTTTCAACATTGAATCCACGTTGAAATCATGTCATGACGTGATTTCAACATGAATTCAACGTTGAAACAAGGTCATGTGACTGCTGGGATGTGCCTGGTAGCAATTATGAAAATCTGGCTTTCAAGTCCATACCTACATTAGTTCCACAGGTAAAATGGAATCAAATTTATTCATCAGTAACGTGTTTGTAGCATTTGTATGGAAGGACTTCAATTTACAGCTGTGTTTCAAACATATTTTGACTATTCAAGGCACCAGAGAAAGAGTCAAACTCCTGTTTACTAGACAGGCATCCTAACCAATTGAGCTATGGCGCCAGAAGACACACTATTACGTGGTTACCCAGCACAAATCTTTTTCTTTGTGCTTGGTAGCCATTTTGAAAATCAAGCTATTAGTTCCAGAGGTAAAATGGAATAAAATTTATTCATCAGTAACATGCTTATAGCATTTATTTGGAATGAGTTCAATTTACAGCTGTGTTTGAAACATATTTTGGTTTTACAAGGCACCAGAGAGAGTCTAACTCTCGACCTACTGTTTACTAGACAGGCGCTCTAACCAACTGAGCTATGGCGCCAGAAGACGCAGGTGTTTCATCCAGCACAACGCCTTTCTAACCTAGCAGGCACATGACGTTGTTTCAACATTGAATCCACGATGAAATCATGTCATGACGTGATTTCAACATGAATTCAACGTTGAAACAAGGTCATGTGACTGCTGGGATGTGCCTGGTAGCAATTATGAAAATCTGGCTTTCAAGTCCATACCTACATTAGTTCCACAGGTAAAATGGAATCAAATTTATTCATCAGTAACGTGTTTGTAGCATTTGTATGGAAGGACTTCAATTTACAGCTGTGTTTCAAACATATTTTGACTATTCAAGGCACCAGAGAAAGAGTCAAACTCCTGTTTACTAGACAGGCATCCTAACCAATTGAGCTATGGCGCCAGAAGACACACTATTACGTGGTTACCCAGCACAAATCTTTTTCTTTGTGCTTGGTAGCCATTTTGAAAATCAAGCTATTAGTTCCAGAGGTAAAATGGAATAAAATGTATTCATCAGTAACATGCTTATAGCATTTATTTGGAATGAGTTCAATTTACAGCTGTGTTTGAAACATATTTTGGTTTTACAAGGCACCAGAGAGAGTCTAACTCTCGACCTACTGTTTACTAGACAGGCCCTCTAACCAACTGAGCTATGGCGCCAGAAGACGCAAGGTGTTTCATCCAGCACAACGCCTTTCTAACCTAGCAGGCACATGACGTTGTTTCAACATTGAATCCACGTTGAAATCATGTCATGACGTGATTTCAACATGAATTCAACGTTGAAACAAGGTCATGTGACTGCTGGGATGTGCCTGGTAGCAATTATGAAAATCTGGCTTTCAAGTCCATACCTACATTAGTTCCACAGGTAAAATGGAATCAAATTTATTCATCAGTAACGTGTTTGTAGCATTTGTATGGAAGGACTTCAATTTACAGCTGTGTTTCAAACATATTTTGACTATTCAAGGCACCAGAGAAAGAGTCAAACTCCTGTTTACTAGACAGGCATCCTAACCAATTGAGCTATGGCGCCAGAAGACACACTATTACGTGGTTACCCAGCACAAATCTTTTTCTTTGTGCTTGGTAGCCATTTTGAAAATCAAGCTATTAGTTCCAGAGGTAAAATGGAATAAAATTTATTCATCAGTAACATGCTTATAGCATTTATTTGGAATGAGTTCAATTTACAGCTGTGTTTGAAACATATTTTGGTTTTACAAGGCACCAGAGAGAGTCGAACTCTCGGTTTTACAAGGCACCAGAGAGAGTCGAACTCTGGACCTCCTGTTTACTAGACAGGCATCCTAACCAATTGAGCTATGGCGCCAGAAGACACACTATTACGTGGTTACCCAGCACAAATCTTTTTCTTTGTGCTTGGTAGCCATTTTGAAAATCAAGCTATTAGTTCCAGAGGTAAAATGGAATAAAATTTATTCATCAGTAACATGCTTATAGCATTTATTTGGAATGAGTTCAATTTACAGCTGTGTTTGAAACATATTTTGGTTTTACAAGGCACCAGAGAGAGTCTAACTCTCGACCTACTGTTTACTAGACAGGCCCTCTAACCAACTGAGCTATGGCGCCAGAAGACGCAAGGTGTTTCATCCAGCACAACGCCTTTCTAACCTAGCAGGCACATGACGTTGTTTCAACATTGAATCCACGTTGAAATCATGTCATGACGTGATTTCAACATGAATTCAACGTTGAAACAAGGTCATGTGACTGCTGGGATGTGCCTGGTAGCAATTATGAAAATCTGGCTTTCAAGTCCATACCTACATTAGTTCCACAGGTAAAATGGAATCAAATTTATTCATCAGTAACGTGTTTGTAGCATTTGTATGGAAGGACTTCAATTTACAGCTGTGTTTCAAACATATTTTGACTATTCAAGGCACCAGAGAAAGAGTCAAACTCCTGTTTACTAGACAGGCATCCTAACCAATTGAGCTATGGCGCCAGAAGACACACTATTACGTGGTTACCCAGCACAAATCTTTTTCTTTGTGCTTGGTAGCCATTTTGAAAATCAAGCTATTAGTTCCAGAGGTAAAATGGAATAAAATTTATTCATCAGTAACATGCTTATAGCATTTATTTGGAATGAGTTCAATTTACAGCTGTGTTTGAAACATATTTTGGTTTTACAAGGCACCAGAGAGAGTCTAACTCTCGACCTACTGTTTACTAGACAGGCCCTCTAACCAACTGAGCTATGGCGCCAGAAGACGCAAGGTGTTTCATCCAGCACAACGCCTTTCTAACCTAGCAGGCACATGACGTTGTTTCAACATTGAATCCACGTTGAAATCATGTCATGACGTGATTTCAACATGAATTCAACGTTGAAACAAGGTCATGTGACTGCTGGGATGTGCCTGGTAGCAATTATGAAAATCTGGCTTTCAAGTCCATACCTACATTAGTTCCACAGGTAAAATGGAATCAAATTTATTCATCAGTAACGTGTTTGTAGCATTTGTATGGAAGGACTTCAATTTACAGCTGTGTTTCAAACATATTTTGACTATTCAAGGCACCAGAGAAAGAGTCAAACTCCTGTTTACTAGACAGGCATCCTAACCAATTGAGCTATGGCGCCAGAAGACACACTATTACGTGGTTACCCAGCACAAATCTTTTTCTTTGTGCTTGGTAGCCATTTTGAAAATCAAGCTATTAGTTCCAGAGGTAAAATGGAATAAAATTTATTCATCAGTAACATGCTTATAGCATTTATTTGGAATGAGTTCAATTTACAGCTGTGTTTGAAACATATTTTGGTTTTACAAGGCACCAGAGAGAGTCGAACTCTCGACCTCCTGTTTACTAGACAGGCGCTCTAACCAACTGAGCTATGGCGCCAGAAGACGCAAGGTGTTTCATCCAGCACAACGCCTTTCTAACCTAGCAGGCACATGACGTTGTTTCAACATTGAATCCACGTTGAAATCATGTCATGACGTGATTTCAACATGAATTCAACGTTGAAACAAGGTCATGTGACTGCTGGGATGTGCCTGGTAGCAATTATGAAAATCTGGCTTTCAAGTCCATACCTACATTAGTTCCACAGGTAAAATGGAATCAAATTTATTCATCAGTAACGTGTTTGTAGCATTTGTATGGAAGGACTTCAATTTACAGCTGTGTTTCAAACATATTTTGACTATTCAAGGCACCAGAGAAAGAGTCAAACTCCTGTTTACTAGACAGGCATCCTAACCAATTGAGCTATGGCGCCAGAAGACACACTATTACGTGGTTACCCAGCACAAATCTTTTTCTTTGTGCTTGGTAGCCATTTTGAAAATCAAGCTATTAGTTCCAGAGGTAAAATGGAATAAAATTTATTCATCAGTAACATGCTTATAGCATTTATTTGGAATGAGTTCAATTTACAGCTGTGTTTGAAACATATTTTGGTTTTACAAGGCACCAGAGAGAGTCTAACTCTCGACCTACTGTTTACTAGACAGGCCCTCTAACCAACTGAGCTATGGCGCCAGAAGACGCAAGGTGTTTCATCCAGCACAACGCCTTTCTAACCTAGCAGGCACATGACGTTGTTTCAACATTGAATCCACGTTGAAATCATGTCATGACGTGATTTCAACATGAATTCAACGTTGAAACAAGGTCATGTGACTGCTGGGATGTGCCTGGTAGCAATTATGAAAATCTGGCTTTCAAGTCCATACCTACATTAGTTCCACAGGTAAAATGGAATCAAATTTATTCATCAGTAACGTGTTTGTAGCATTTGTATGGAAGGACTTCAATTTACAGCTGTGTTTCAAACATATTTTGACTATTCAAGGCACCAGAGAAAGAGTCAAACTCCTGTTTACTAGACAGGCATCCTAACCAATTGAGCTATGGCGCCAGAAGACACACTATTACGTGGTTACCCAGCACAAATCTTTTTCTTTGTGCTTGGTAGCCATTTTGAAAATCAAGCTATTAGTTCCAGAGGTAAAATGGAATAAAATTTATTCATCAGTAACATGCTTATAGCATTTATTTGGAATGAGTTCAATTTACAGCTGTGTTTGAAACATATTTTGGTTTTACAAGGCACCAGAGAGAGTCGAACTCTCGGTTTTACAAGGCACCAGAGAGAGTCGACTCTACCTCCTGTTTACTAGACAGGCGCTCTAACCAACTGAGCTATGGCGCCAGAAGACGCAAGTTTCATCCAGCACAACGCTTTTCTAACCTAGCAGGCACATGACGTTGTTTCAACATTGAATCCACGTTGAAATCATGTCATGACGTGATTTCAACATGAATTCAACGTTGAAACAAGGTCATGTGACTGCTGGGATGTGCCTGGTAGCCATTTTGAAAATCAAGCTATTAGTTCCAGAGGTAAAATGGAATAAAATTTATTCATCAGTAACATGCTTATAGCATTTATTTGGAATGAGTTCAATTTACAGCTGTGTTTGAAACATATTTTGGTTTTACAAGGCACCAGAGAAAGAGTCAAACTCCTGTTTACTAGACAGGCATCCTAACCAATTGAGCTATGGCGCCAGAAGACACACTATTACGTGGTTACCCAGCACAAATCTTTTTCTTTGTGCTTGGTAGCCATTTTGAAAATCAAGCTATTAGTTCCAGAGGTAAAATGGAATAAAATTTATTCATCAGTAACATGCTTATAGCATTTATTTGGAATGAGTTCAATTTACAGCTGTGTTTGAAACATATTTTGGTTTTACAAGGCACCAGAGAGAGTCTAACTCTCGACCTACTGTTTACTAGACAGGCCCTCTAACCAACTGAGCTATGGCGCCAGAAGACGCAAGGTGTTTCATCCAGCACAACGCCTTTCTAACCTAGCAGGCACATGACGTTGTTTCAACATTGAATCCACGTTGAAATCATGTCATGACGTGATTTCAACATGAATTCAACGTTGAAACAAGGTCATGTGACTGCTGGGATGTGCCTGGTAGCAATTATGAAAATCTGGCTTTCAAGTCCATACCTACATTAGTTCCACAGGTAAAATGGAATCAAATTTATTCATCAGTAACGTGTTTGTAGCATTTGTATGGAAGGACTTCAATTTACAGCTGTGTTTCAAACATATTTTGACTATTCAAGGCACCAGAGAAAGAGTCAAACTCCTGTTTACTAGACAGGCATCCTAACCAATTGAGCTATGGCGCCAGAAGACACACTATTACGTGGTTACCCAGCACAAATCTTTTTCTTTGTGCTTGGTAGCCATTTTGAAAATCAAGCTATTAGTTCCAGAGGTAAAATGGAATAAAATTTATTCATCAGTAACATGCTTATAGCATTTATTTGGAATGAGTTCAATTTACAGCTGTGTTTGAAACATATTTTGGTTTTACAAGGCACCAGAGAGAGTCTAACTCTCGACCTACTGTTTACTAGACAGGCCCTCTAACCAACTGAGCTATGGCGCCAGAAGACGCAAGGTGTTTCATCCAGCACAACGCCTTTCTAACCTAGCAGGCACATGACGTTGTTTCAACATTGAATCCACGTTGAAATCATGTCATGACGTGATTTCAACATGAATTCAACGTTGAAACAAGGTCATGTGACTGCTGGGATGTGCCTGGTAGCAATTATGAAAATCTGGCTTTCAAGTCCATACCTACATTAGTTCCACAGGTAAAATGGAATCAAATTTATTCATCAGTAACGTGTTTGTAGCATTTGTATGGAAGGACTTCAATTTACAGCTGTGTTTCAAACATATTTTGACTATTCAAGGCACCAGAGAAAGAGTCAAACTCCTGTTTACTAGACAGGCATCCTAACCAATTGAGCTATGGCGCCAGAAGACACACTATTACGTGGTTACCCAGCACAAATCTTTTTCTTTGTGCTTGGTAGCCATTTTGAAAATCAAGCTATTAGTTCCAGAGGTAAAATGGAATAAAATTTATTCATCAGTAACATGCTTATAGCATTTATTTGGAATGAGTTCAATTTACAGCTGTGTTTGAAACATATTTTGGTTTTACAAGGCACCAGAGAGAGTCGAACTCTCGACCTACTGTTTACTAGACAGGCGCTCTAACCAACTGAGCTATGGCGCCAGAAGACGCAAGGTGTTTCATCCAGCACAACGCCTTTCTAACCTAGCAGGCACATGACGTTGTTTCAACATTGAATCCACGTTGAAATCATGTCATGACGTGATTTCAACATGAATTCAACGTTGAAACAAGGTCATGTGACTGCTGGGATGTGCCTGGTAGCAATTATGAAAATCTGGCTTTCAAGTCCATACCTACATTAGTTCCACAGGTAAAATGGAATCAAATTTATTCATCAGTAACGTGTTTGTAGCATTTGTATGGAAGGACTTCAATTTACAGCTGTGTTTCAAACATATTTTGACTATTCAAGGCACCAGAGAAAGAGTCAAACTCCTGTTTACTAGACAGGCATCCTAACCAATTGAGCTATGGCGCCAGAAGACACACTATTACGTGGTTACCCAGCACAAATCTTTTTCTTTGTGCTTGGTAGCCATTTTGAAAATCAAGCTATTAGTTCCAGAGGTAAAATGGAATAAAATGTATTCATCAGTAACATGCTTATAGCATTTATTTGGAATGAGTTCAATTTACAGCTGTGTTTGAAACATATTTTGGTTTTACAAGGCACCAGAGAGAGTCTAACTCTCGACCTACTGTTTACTAGACAGGCCCTCTAACCAACTGAGCTATGGCGCCAGAAGACGCAAGGTGTTTCATCCAGCACAACGCCTTTCTAACCTAGCAGGCACATGACGTTGTTTCAACATTGAATCCACGTTGAAATCATGTCATGACGTGATTTCAACATGAATTCAACGTTGAAACAAGGTCATGTGACTGCTGGGATGTGCCTGGTAGCAATTATGAAAATCTGGCTTTCAAGTCCATACCTACATTAGTTCCACAGGTAAAATGGAATCAAATTTATTCATCAGTAACGTGTTTGTAGCATTTGTATGGAAGGACTTCAATTTACAGCTGTGTTTCAAACATATTTTGACTATTCAAGGCACCAGAGAAAGAGTCAAACTCCTGTTTACTAGACAGGCATCCTAACCAATTGAGCTATGGCAACACACGTGTCATGCG
>JAVVLW010004963.1:0-13000 GCA_034401795.1 Chaetoderma sp. LZ-2023a
CTAATATGTGATGTAGTCATGCATCATTTTGTTTGTATATCAGCCAATGTGTGATGTAGTTATGCATCATTTTCTTTGTACATCAGCCAATGTGCGATGTAGTTATGTGTCATTTTGTTTGTATATCAGCTAATGTGTGATGTAGTTATGTATCATTTTGTTTGAATATTAGCTAATGGGTGATGTAGTCATGCATCATTTTGTTTGTATATCAGGCAATGTGTGATGTAGTGATGTGTCATTTGGTTTGTACATCAGCTAATGTGTGATGTAGTTATGCATCATTTTGTTTGTACATCAGCTAATGTGTGATGAAGTTATGCATCATTTTGTTTGTATATCAGCTAATGTGTGATGTAGTTATGCGTCATTTTGTTTGTACATCAGCTAATGTGCGATGTAGATATGTGTCATTTTGTTTGTATATCAGCTAATGTGTGATGTAGTTATGTGTCATTTTGTTTGTATATTAGCTAATGTGTGATGCAGTTATGTGTCATTTTGTTTGTATATTAGTTAATGTGTGATGTAGTAATGCGTCATTTTTTTAAACATCAGCTAATGTGTGATGTAGTTATGCGTCATTTTGTTTGAACATCAGCTAATGTGTGATGTAGTTATGCGTCATTGTGTTTGTATATCAGCTAATGTGTGATGTAGTTATGCATCATTTTGTTTGTACATCATCTAAAGTGTGATGCAGTTATGTATCATTTTTTTTTAACATCAGCTAATGTGTGATGTAATTATGAGTCATTTTGTTTGAACATCAGCTAATGTGTGATGTAGTTATGCATCATTTTGTTTGTACATCCGCTAATGTGTGATGTAATTATGCGTCATTTTGTTTGAACATCAGCTAATGTGTGATGTAGTTATGCATCATTTTGTTTGTATATCAGCCAATGTGTGATGTAGTTATGCGTCATTTTGTTTGTACATCAGGTAATGTGCGATGTAGATATGTGTCATTTTGTTTGTATATCAGCTAATGTGTGATGTAGTTATGTGTCATTTTGTTTGTATATTAGCTAATGTGTGATGCGGTTATGTGTCATTTTGTTTGTATATTAGGTAATGTGTGATGTAGTAATGTGTCATTTTGTTTGTATATCAGCTAATGTGTGATGTAGTTATGCATCATTTTGTTTGTACATCATCTAAAGTGTGATGCAGTTATGTATCATTTTGTTTGAACATCAGCTAATGTGTGATGTAGTTATGAGTCATTTTGTTTGAACATCAGCTAATGTGTGATGTAGTTATGCATCATTTTGTTTATATATCAGCTAATGTGTGATGTAGTTATGCGTCATTTTGTTTGTACATCAGCTAATGCGCGATGTAGTTATGTGTCATTTTGTTTGTATATCAGCTAATGTGTGATGTAGTTATGTGTCATTTTGTTTGAATATTAGCTAATGGGTGATGTAGGTATGCGTCATTTTGTCTCTATATCAGCTAATGTGTGATGTAGTTATGTATCATTTTGTTTGAACATCAGCTAATGTGTGATGTAGTTATGCCTCATTTTGTTTGTACATCATCTAATGTGTGATGTAGTTATGCGTCATTTTGTTTGTACATCAGCTAATGTGCGATGTAGATATGTGTCATTTTGTTTGTTTATCAGCTAAAGTGTGATGTAGTTATGTGTCATTTTGTTTGTATATTAGCTAATGTGTGATGCGGTTATGTGTCATTTTGTTTGTATATTAGGTAATGTGTGATGTAGTAATGTGTCATTTTTTTAAACATCAGCTAATGTGTGATGTAGTTATGCGTCATTTTGTTTGAACATCAGCTAATGTGTGATGTAGTTATGCGTCATTTTGTTTGTATATCAGCTAATGTGTGATGTAGTTATGCATCATTTTGTTTGTACATCATCTAAAGTGTGATGCAGTTATGTATCATTTTGTTTGAACATCAGCTAATGTGTGATGTAGTTATGAGTCATTTTTGTTTGAACATCAGCTAATGTGTGATGTAGTTATGCATCATTTTGTTTGTACATCCGCTAATGTGTGATGTAATTATGCGTCATTTTGTTTGAACATCAGCTAATGTGTGATGCAGTTATGCGGCATTTCGTTTGAACATCAGCTAATGTGTGATGCAGTTATGCGGCATTTCATTTGAACATCAGCTAATGTGTGATGTAGTTATGTGTCATTTTGTTTGTATATCAGCTAATGTGTGATGTAGTTATGTGTCATTTTGTTTGTATATCAGCTAAGGTGTGATGTATTTATGTGTCATTTTGCTTGAACATCAGCTAAAGTGTGATGCAGTTATGCGGCATTTCGTTTGAACATCAGCTAATGTGTGATGCAGTTATGCGGCATTTCGTTTGTACATCAGCTAATGTGCGATGTAGATATGTGTCATTTTGTTTGTATATCAGCTAATGTGTGATGTAGTTATGTGTCATTTTGTTTGTATATTAGCTAATGTGTGATGCAGTTATGTGTCATTTTGTTTGTATATTAGGTAATGTGTGATGTAGTAATGCGTCATTTTTTTAACATCAGCTAATGTGTGATGTAGTTATGCGTCATTGTGTTTGTATATCAGCTAATGTGTGATGTAGTTATGCATCATTTTGTTTGTACATCATCTAAAGTGTGATGCAGTTATGTATCATTTTGTTTGAACATCAGCTAATGTGTGATGTAATTATGAGTCATTTTGTTTGAACATCAGCTAATGTGTGATGTAGTTATGCATCATTTTGTTTGTACATCCGCTAATGTGTGATGTAATTATGCGTCATTTTGTTTGAACATCAGCTAATGTGTGATGTAGTTATGCATCATTTTGTTTGTATATCAGCCAATGTGTGATGTAGTTATGCATCATTTTCTTTGTACATCAGCCAATGTGCGATGTAGTTATGTGTCATTTTGTTTGTATATCAGCTAATATGTGATGTAGTTATGTATCATTTTGTTTGAATATTAGCTAATGGGTGATGTAGGTATCCGTCATTTTGTCTCTATATCAGCTAATGTGTGATGTAGTTATGTATCATTTTGTTTGAACATCAGCTAATGTGTGATGTAGTTATGCGTCATTTTGTTTGTACATCAGCTAATGTGCGATGTAGTTAAGTGTCATTTTGTTTGTATATCAGCTAATGTGTGATGTTGTTATGTGTCATTTTGTTTGAATATTAGCTAATGGGTGATGTACTTATGCGTCATTTTGTCTGTATATCAGCTAATGTGTGATGTAGTTATGTATCATTTTGTTTGTGTATCAGCCAATGTGTGATGTAGTTATGGAGCATTTTGTTTGTATATCAGCTAATATGTGATGTAGTTATTCGTCATTTTGTTTGTATATTAGCTAATGTGTGATATAGTTATGCATCATTTTGTTTGTACATCATCTAATGTGTGATGTAGTTATGCGTCATTTTGTTTGTATATCAGCTAATGTGTGATGTTGATATGCGTCATTCTGTTTGTATATCAGCTAATGTGTGATGTAGTTATGCGTCATTTTGTTTGTACATCAGCTAATGTGCGATGTAGATATGTGTCATTTTGTTTGTATATCAGCTAATGTGTGATGTAGTTATGTGTCATTTTGTTTGTATATTAGATAATGTGTGATGCGGTTATGTGTCATTTTGTTTGTATATTAGGTATTGTGTGATGTAGTAATGTGTCATTTTTTTAAACATCAGCTAATGTGTGATGTAGTTATGCGTCATATTGTTTGAACATCAGCTAATGTGTGATGTACTTATGCGTCATTTTGTTTGTATATCAGCTAATTGTGATGTAGTTATGCATCATTTTGTTTGTACATCATCTACAGTGTGATGCAGTTATATATCATTTTGTTTGAACATCAGCTAATGTGTGATGTAGTTATGAGTCATTTGTTTGAACATCAGCTAATGTGTGATGTAGTTATGCATCATTTTGTTTGTACATCCGCTAATGTGTGATGTAATTATGCGTCATTTTGTTTGAACATCAGCTAATGTGTGATGTAGTTATGCATCATTTTCTTTGTACATCAGCCAAAGTGCGATGTAGTTATGTGTCATTTTGTTTGTATGTCAGCTAATGTGTGATGTAGTTATGTGTCATTTTGTTTGAATATTAGCTAATGGGTGATGTAGGTATGCGTCATTTTGTCTCTATATCAGCTAATGTGTGATGTAGTTATGTATCATTTTGTTTGAACATCAGCTAATGTGTGATGTAGTTATGCGTCATTTTGTTTGAACATCAGCTAATGTGTGATGTAGTTATGCGTCATTTTGTTTGTACATCAGCTAATGTGCGATGTAGTTAAGTGTCATTTTGTTTGTATATCAGCTAATGTGTGATGTTGTTATGTGTCATTTTGTTTGAATATTAGCTAATGGGTGATGTACTTATGCGTCATTTTGTCTGTATATCAGCTAATGTGTGATGTAGTTATGTATCATTTTGTTTGTATATCAGCCAATGTGTGATGTAGTTATGGAGCATTTTGTTTGTATATCAGCTAATATGTGATGTAGTTATTCGTCATTTTGTTTGTATATTAGCTAATGTGTGATATAGTTATGCATCATTTTGTTTGTACATCATCTAATGTGTGATGTAGTTATGCGTCATTTTGTTTGTATATCAGCTAATGTGTGATGTTGATATGCGTCATTCTGTTTGTATATCAGCTAATGTGTGATGTAGTTATGCGTCATTTTGTTTGTACATCAGCTAATGTGCGATGTAGATATGTGTCATTTTGTTTGTATATCAGCTAATGTGTGATGTAGTTATGTGTCATTTTGTTTGTATATTAGCTAATGTGTGATGCGGTTATGTGTCATTTTGTTTGTATATTAGGTACTGTGTGATGTAGTAATGTGTCATTTTTTTAAACATCAGCTAATGTGTGATGTAGTTATGCGTCATATTGTTTGAACATCAGCTAATGTGTGATGTACTTATGCGTCATTTTGTTTGTATATCAGCTAATGTGTGATGTAGTTATGCATCATTTTGTTTGTACATCATCTACAGTGTGATGCAGTTATATATCATTTTGTTTGAACATCAGCTAATGTGTGATGTAGTTATGAGTCATTTGTTTGAACATCAGCTAATGTGTGATGTAGTTATGCATCATTTTGTTTGTACATCCGCTAATGTGTGATGTAATTATGCGTCATTTTGTTTGAACATCAGCTAATGTGTGATGTAGTTATGCATCATTTTCTTTGTACATCAGCCAAAGTGCGATGTAGTTATGTGTCATTTTGTTTGTATGTCAGCTAATGTGTGATGTAGTTATGTGTCATTTTGTTTGAATATTAGCTAATGGGTGATGTAGGTATGCGTCATTTTGTCTCTATATCAGCTAATGTGTGATGTAGTTATGTATCATTTTGTTTGAACATCAGCTAATGTGTGATGTAGTTATGCGTCATTTTGTTTGAACATCAGCTAATGTGTGATGTAGTTATGCGTCATTTTGTTTGTACATCAGCTAATGTGCGATGTAGTTAAGTGTCATTTTGTTTGTATATCAGCTAATGTGTGATGTTGTTATGTGTCATTTTGTTTGAATATTAGCTAATGGGTGATGTACTTATGCGTCATTTTGTCTGTATATCAGCTAATGTGTGATGTAGTTATGTATCATTTTGTTTGTATATCAGCCAATGTGTGATGTAGTTATGGAGCATTTTGTTTGTATATCAGCTAATATGTGATGTAGTTATTCGTCATTTTGTTTGTATATTAGCTAATGTGTGATATAGTTATGCATCATTTTGTTTGTACATCATCTAATGTGTGATGTAGTTATGCGTCATTTTGTTTGTATATCAGCTAATGTGTGATGTTGATATGCGTCATTCTGTTTGTATATCAGCTAATGTGTGATGTAGTTATGCGTCATTTTGTTTGTACATCAGCTAATGTGCGATGTAGATATGTGTCATTTTGTTTGTATATCAGCTAATGTGTGATGTAGTTATGTGTCATTTTGTTTGTATATTAGCTAATGTGTGATGCGGTTATGTGTCATTTTGTTTGTATATTAGGTACTGTGTGATGTAGTAATGTGTCATTTTTTTAAACATCAGCTAATGTGTGATGTAGTTATGCGTCATATTGTTTGAACATCAGCTAATGTGTGATGTACTTATGCGTCATTTTGTTTGTATATCAGCTAATGTGTGATGTAGTTATGCATCCTTTTGTTTGTACATCATCTACAGTGTGATGCAGTTATATATCATTTTGTTTGAACATCAGCTAATGTGTGATGTAGTTATGAGTCATTTTGTTTGAACATCAGCTAATGTGTGATGTAGTTATGCATCATTTTGTGTGTACATCCGCTAATGTGTGATGTAATTATGCGTCATTTTGTTTGAACATCAGCTAATGTGTGATGTAGTTATGCATCATTTTGTTTGTATATCAGCCAATGTGTGATGTAGTTATGCATCATTTTCTTTGTACATCAGCCAAAGTGCGATGTAGTTATGTGTCATTTTGTTTGTATGTCAGCTAATGTGTGATGTAGTTATGTGTCATTTTGTTTGAATATTAGCTAATGGGTGATGTAGGTATGCGTCATTTTGTCTCTATATCAGCTAATGTGTGATGTAGTTATGTATCATTTTGTTTGAACATCAGCTAATGTGTGATGTAGTTATGCGTCATTTTGTTTGTATATCAGCTAATGTGCGATGTAGTTAAGTGTCATTTTGTTTGTATATCAGCTAATGTGTGATGTAGTTATGTGTCATTTTGTTTGAATATTAGCTAATGGGTGATGTACTTATGCGTCATATTGTCTGTATATCAGCTAATGTGTGATGTAGTTATGTATCATTTTGTTTGTATATCAGCCAATGTGTGATGTAGTTATGCAGCATTTTGTTTGTATATCAGCTAATGTGTGATGTAGTTATGCATCATTTTGTTTGTACATCAGCTAATGTGTGATGTAGTTATGTGTCTTTTTGTTTGTATATCAGCTAATGTGTGATGTAGTTATGTGTCATTTTGTTTGTATATCAGCTAAGGTGTGATGTATTTATGTGTCATTTTGCTTGAACATCAGCTAATGTGTGATGCAGTTATGCGGCATTTCGTTTGAACATCAGCTAATGTGTGATGCAGTTATGCGGCATTTCGTTTGAACATCAGCTAATGTGTGATGCAGTTATACGGCATTTCGTTTGAACATCAGCTAATGTGTGATGTAGTTATGTGTCATTTTGTTTGTATATCAGCTAATGTGTGATGTAGTTATGTGTCATTTTGTTTGTATATCAGCTAAGGTGTGATGTATTTATGTGTCATTTTGCTTGAACATCAGCTAATGTGTGATGCAGTTATGCGGCATTTCGTTTGAACATCAGCTAATGTGTGATGCAGTTATGCGGCATTTCGTTTATACATCAGCTAATGTGCGATGTAGATATGTGTCATTTTGTTTGTATATCAGCTAATGTGTGATGTAGTTATGTGTCATTTTGTTTGTATATTAGCTAATGTGTGATGCAGTTATGTGTCATTTTGTTTGTATATTAGGTAATGTGTGATGTAGTAATGCGTCATTTTTTTTAACATCAGCTAATGTGTGATGTAGTTATGCGTCATTGTGTTTGTATATCAGCTAATGTGTGATGTAGTTATGCATCATTTTGTTTGTACATCATCTAAAGTGTGATGCAGTTATGTATCATTTTGTTTGAACATCAGCTAATGTGTGATGTAATTATGAGTAATTTTGTTTGAACATCAGCTAATGTGTGATGTAGTTATGCATCATTTTGTTTGTACATCCGCTAATGTGTGATGTAATTATGCGTCATTTTGTTTGAACATCAGCTAATGTGTGATGTAGTTATGCATCATTTTGTTTGTATATCAGCCAATGTGTGATGTAGTTATGCATCATTTTCTTTGTACATCAGCCAATGTGCGATGTAGTTATGTGTCATTTTGTTTGTATATCAGCTAATATGTGATGTAGTTATGTATCATTTTGTTTGAATATTAGCTAATGGGTGATGTAGGTATCCGTCATTTTGTCTCTATATCAGCTAATGTGTGATGTAGTTATGTATCATTTTGTTTGAACATCAGCTAATGTGTGATGTAGTTATGCGTCATTTTGTTTGTACATCAGCTCATGTGCGATGTAGTTAAGTGTCATTTTGTTTGTATATCAGCTAATGTGTGATGTTGTTATGTGTCATTTTGTTTGAATATTAGCTAATGGGTGATGTACTTATGCGTCATTTTGTCTGTATATCAGCTAATGTGTGATGTAGTTATGTATCATTTTGTTTGTATATCAGCCAATGTGTGATGTAGTTATGGAGCATTTTGTTTGTATATCAGCTAATATGTGATGTAGTTATTCGTCATTTTGTTTGTATATTAGCTAATGTGTGATATAGTTATGCATCATTTTGTTTGTACATCATCTAATGTGTGATGTAGTTATGCGTCATTTTGTTTGTATATCAGCTAATGTGTGATGTAGTTATGCGTCATTTTGTTTGTACATCAGCTAATGTGCGATGTAGATATGTGTCATTTTGTTTGTATATCAGCTAATGTGTGATGTAGTTATGTGTCATTTTGTTTGTATATTAGCTAATGTGTGATGCGGTTATGTGTCATTTTGTTTGTATATTAGGTATTGTGTGATGTAGTAATGTGTCATTTTTTTAAACATCAGCTAATGTGTGATGTAGTTATGCGTCATATTGTTTGAACATCAGCTAATGTGTGATGTACTTATGCGTCATTTTGTTTGTATATCAGCTAATGTGTGATGTAGTTATGCATCATTTTGTTTGTACATCATCTACAGTGTGATGCAGTTATATATCATTTTGTTTGAACATCAGCTAATGTGTGATGTAGTTATGAGTCATTTTGTTTGAACATCAGCTAATGTGTGATGTAGTTATGCATCATTTTGTTTGTACATCCGCTAATGTGTGATGTAATTATGCGTCATTTTGTTTGAACATCAGCTAATGTGTGATGTAGTTATGCATCATTTTGTTTGTATATCAGCCAATGTGTGATGTAGTTATGCATCATTTTCTTTGTACATCAGCCAAAGTGCGATGTAGTTATGTTTCATTTTGTTTGTATGTCAGCTAATGTGTGATGTAGTTATGTGTCATTTTGTTTGAATATTAGCTAATGGGTGATGTACTTATGCGTCATTTTGTCTGTATATCAGCTAATGTGTGATGTAGTTATGTATCATTTTGTTTGTGTATCAGCCAATGTGTGATGTAGTTATGGAGCATTTTGTTTGTATATCAGCTAATATGTGATGTAGTTATTCGTCATTTTGTTTGTATATTAGCTAATGTGTGATATAGTTATGCATCATTTTGTTTGTACATCATCTAATGTGTGATGTAGTTATGCGTCATTTTGTTTGTATATCAGCTAATGTGTGATGTTGATATGCGTCATTCTGTTTGTATATCAGCTAATGTGTGATGTAGTTATGCGTCATTTTGTTTGTACATCAGCTAATGTGCGATGTAGATATGTGTCATTTTGTTTGTATATCAGCTAATGTGTGATGTAGTTATGTGTCATTTTGTTTGTATATTAGCTAATGTGTGATGCGGTTATGTGTCATTTTGTTTGTATATTAGGTACTGTGTGATGTAGTAATGTGTCATTTTTTTAAACATCAGCTAATGTGTGATGTAGTTATGCGTCATATTGTTTGAACATCAGCTAATGTGTGATGTACTTATGCGTCATTTTGTTTGTATATCAGCTAATGTGTGATGTAGTTATGCATCCTTTTGTTTGTACATCATCTACAGTGTGATGCAGTTATATATCATTTTGTTTGAACATCAGCTAATGTGTGATGTAGTTATGAGTCATTTTGTTTGAACATCAGCTAATGTGTGATGTAGTTATGCATCATTTTGTGTGTACATCCGCTAATGTGTGATGTAATTATGCGTCATTTTGTTTGAACATCAGCTAATGTGTGATGTAGTTATGCATCATTTTGTTTGTATATCAGCCAATGTGTGATGTAGTTATGCATCATTTTCTTTGTACATCAGCCAAAGTGCGATGTAGTTATGTGTCATTTTGTTTGTATGTCAGCTAATGTGTGATGTAGTTATGTGTCATTTTGTTTGAATATTAGCTAATGGGTGATGTAGGTATGCGTCATTTTGTCTCTATATCAGCTAATGTGTGATGTAGTTATGTATCATTTTGTTTGAACATCAGCTAATGTGTGATGTAGTTATGCGTCATTTTGTTTGTATATCAGCTAATGTGCGATGTAGTTAAGTGTCATTTTGTTTGTATATCAGCTAATGTGTGATGTAGTTATGTGTCATTTTGTTTGAATATTAGCTAATGGGTGATGTACTTATGCGTCATATTGTCTGTATATCAGCTAATGTGTGATGTAGTTATGTATCATTTTGTTTGTATATCAGCCAATGTGTGATGTAGTTATGCAGCATTTTGTTTGTATATCAGCTAATGTGTGATGTAGTTATGCATCATTTTGTTTGTACATCAGCTAATGTGTGATGTAGTTATGTGTCTTTTTGTTTGTATATCAGCTAATGTGTGATGTAGTTATGTGTCATTTTGTTTGTATATCAGCTAAGGTGTGATGTATTTATGTGTCATTTTGCTTGAACATCAGCTAATGTGTGATGCAGTTATGCGGCATTTCGTTTGAACATCAGCTAATGTGTGATGCAGTTATGCGGCATTTCGTTTGAACATCAGCTAATGTGTGATGCAGTTATACGGCATTTCGTTTGAACATCAGCTAATGTGTGATGTAGTTATGTGTCATTTTGTTTGTATATCAGCTAATGTGTGATGTAGTTATGTGTCATTTTGTTTGTATATCAGCTAAGGTGTGATGTATTTATGTGTCATTTTGCTTGAACATCAGCTAATGTGTGATGCAGTTATGCGGCATTTCGTTTGAACATCAGCTAATGTGTGATGCAGTTATGCGGCATTTCGTTTATACATCAGCTAATGTGCGATGTAGATATGTGTCATTTTGTTTGTATATCAGCTAATGTGTGATGTAGTTATGTGTCATTTTGTTTGTATATTAGCTAATGTGTGATGCAGTTATGTGTCATTTTGTTTGTATATTAGGTAATGTGTGATGTAGTAATGCGTCATTTTTTTTAACATCAGCTAATGTGTGATGTAGTTATGCGTCATTGTGTTTGTATATCAGCTAATGTGTGATGTAGTTATGCATCATTTTGTTTGTACATCATCTAAAGTGTGATGCAGTTATGTATCATTTTGTTTGAACATCAGCTAATGTGTGATGTAATTATGAGTAATTTTGTTTGAACATCAGCTAATGTGTGATGTAGTTATGCATCATTTTGTTTGTACATCCGCTAATGTGTGATGTAATTATGCGTCATTTTGTTTGAACATCAGCTAATGTGTGATGTAGTTATGCATCATTTTGTTTGTATATCAGCCAATGTGTGATGTAGTTATGCATCATTTTCTTTGTACATCAGCCAATGTGCGATGTAGTTATGTGTCATTTTGTTTGTATATCAGCTAATATGTGATGTAGTTATGTATCATTTTGTTTGAATATTAGCTAATGGGTGATGTAGGTATCCGTCATTTTGTCTCTATATCAGCTAATGTGTGATGTAGTTATGTATCATTTTGTTTGAACATCAGCTAATGTGTGATGTAGTTATGCGTCATTTTGTTTGTACATCAGCTCATGTGCGATGTAGTTAAGTGTCATTTTGTTTGTATATCAGCTAATGTGTGATGTTGTTATGTGTCATTTTGTTTGAATATTAGCTAATGGGTGATGTACTTATGCGTCATTTTGTCTGTATATCAGCTAATGTGTGATGTAGTTATGTATCATTTTGTTTGTATATCAGCCAATGTGTGATGTAGTTATGGAGCATTTTGTTTGTATATCAGCTAATATGTGATGTAGTTATTCGTCATTTTGTTTGTATATTAGCTAATGTGTGATATAGTTATGCATCATTTTGTTTGTACATCATCTAATGTGTGATGTAGTTATGCGTCATTTTGTTTGTATATCAGCTAATGTGTGATGTAGTTATGCGTCATTTTGTTTGTACATCAGCTAATGTGCGATGTAGATATGTGTCATTTTGTTTGTATATCAGCTAATGTGTGATGTAGTTATGTGTCATTTTGTTTGTATATTAGCTAATGTGTGATGCGGTTATGTGTCATTTTGTTTGTATATTAGGTATTGTGTGATGTAGTAATGTGTCATTTTTTTAAACATCAGCTAATGTGTGATGTAGTTATGCGTCATATTGTTTGAACATCAGCTAATGTGTGATGTACTTATGCGTCATTTTGTTTGTATATCAGCTAATGTGTGATGTAGTTATGCATCATTTTGTTTGTACATCATCTACAGTGTGATGCAGTTATATATCATTTTGTTTGAACATCAGCTAATGTGTGATGTAGTTATGAGTCATTTTGTTTGAACATCAGCTAATGTGTGATGTAGTTATGCATCATTTTGTTTGTACATCCGCTAATGTGTGATGTAATTATGCGTCATTTTGTTTGAACATCAGCTAATGTGTGATGTAGTTATGCATCATTTTGTTTGTATATCAGCCAATGTGTGATGTAGTTATGCATCATTTTCTTTGTACATCAGCCAAAGTGCGATGTAGTTATGTTTCATTTTGTTTGTATGTCAGCTAATGTGTGATGTAGTTATGTGTCATTTTGTTTGAATATTAGCTAATGGGTGATGTAGGTATGCGTCATTTTGTCTCTATATCAGCTAATGTGTGATGTAGTTATGTATCATTTTGTTTGAACATCAGCTAATGTGTGATGTAGTTATGCGTCATTTTGTTTGTACATCAGCTAATGTGCGATGTAGTTAAGTGTCATTTTGTTTGTATATCAGCTAATGTGTGATGTAGTTATGTGTCATT